>JAQJVL010004238.1:0-47765 GCA_035578905.1 Stictocephala bisonia | reverse complement strand
TTGGTAGTTTCAATTCCACTCTCTGTACTTGCAAATATTGACGCTTTTTACTCATTTTATGCTTCAGGAAACAACAACAATTGTATTTCAATAATAATACTACTAAACAAATTATTTACTTTCTTATATTTTACGGTGGCCAGTTAAGGTCACAGCTTCACACTGCAAGCACCCCCCTTCCACTCCTAACCACTGTTTTTCAGCGCTGGGTTCAATACGCTTATCTGGCTGCTGGTTACGGTAAGAAAAGGCCATCACACTTACACATTCCGTACCTGTATTTATCAAACAAAATGACCATTAATTGTTCCATAAAGTCCAATGTTCGTTTGATCATTTCAAATATTTGCAATGTCTTACGGCTAAATAAAAGACAAATTAGTAGTTGAAGCATAATTAGTGTAATTTTGTTAAACTAACACACAGAACATTAGTGTTGTGAATAAATAAATTAAGGAATCTGAAATATAGTAATGAAAGCAAGGCTTTAATAAACTTTAAACACAGCATGATTTTTTTACATTTAAAAAGTATTAGTTTTGAGAAATAATATCAATGAATGTATAAACATATGTTTGGTAAAGAATAATTAATAAGTAAAGTTATCATAACATTCTTCCCTTCTTCATTTTTGAACATAGCTCCTCAAATAGTTAGGAGTAACTGATATTCTAGAGGAGCGACGAAGCAGAGGAGGGGTTGTTAGTTGTACAGGTGGGTGTTGATTTGCTAGTTGTACAGCTAGGGTTTGATTCGCAGGAGGGAGCGATGATCGTAGGTGTTTTTTCTTTGTTTCAGAATCATCTAAATGGTTGAAATCTGGGTCTTGTTTCATGTCTTCTGGAGCAGATGATCCCGCAGGTGCAAGATGTCTGATGTTTACAGTTTTTTCGTGCCCTTCCATCACGAAGTCTGACCAAGGCATAGTCAGGATTTGATTCAATCAGTTGTACTTCTTCAGTCAGTGGTTCGTATTTACTTTGACGTACTTGTCTCTGCATTAATATTAATCCTGGTGAAGTTAACCAAGATGGTAGTGCACCTCCTGTTGCAGTTCTTCTTTTGTGTTGAAATATTCGTTCGTGTGGAGTACAGTTTGTTGCAGTGTAGAGAAAAGATCGAATCGAGTGCAACGATTCATCAAGCACTCTTTCCCATTGTGAAACTTGTAGATTTTTAGTTAACAATGCTAACATGATAATTCTCCAGATAACTCCATTATACCTTTCTATTTGTCCATTTCCACAAGGGTTATAAGGAGTAGTACGACTTGATGCGATACCTTTCGATAAAAGGTAGTTCTTTAAATCTTCGGACATAAAAGATGACCCTCTATCAGTATGAATAGATGCCGGGTATCCAAATAAAACAAATAGTTAGTCCAATGCTTGAATCACACAATTTGAAGATAAGTAAGTGTAAGGAATAGCAAAAGGGTACATTGAATACTCATCCACAATAGTCAGCAGATTTTCTTGCGAGTTTCAAATGGAACAGGCCATTTGAAGTCCAAGCTCAGTCGTTAGAATGGATCTGTAGCTTTTACTAAAGTACCTTATTTGCTGTTGAAATATCTAGGTTTTGTTTCAGTACAAATTCTACAGTTTGAAGTGATTTGCCTTACTTCTTCCACAGTATAAGCTAAGTTTTGGGATTTTACCCAGTGTACCATTCTAGTAGGTCACCCTGGATGACACGTATTGTGAAGTGTTTTTAATTTGTATATTGTATGTGTTGAACTGAATATTCTTGAGAAAGCATCTAGATGATTTCATAGTTATAAGCCGACAACTCTAGTCTCCAACGAACAATTTTCTCATTTTTAATTTTTCCACCATGTTTTGTGTTAAACATGAATGAAACAGATTTTTGATCTGTGAAAGTTTGAATATTCTGCCAATCAAATAATATCTCCATTTACGAAGTTCTTCTACTATCGCGTAGGCTTCCTTTTCTATTGCTGAGTGGTTTCTTTCACTCTTTGACAATGTCCGTGAAAAGAAAGCTACTGGTCGTTGGTTTTGCATCAAAATTGCAATGATTGCAGTCAGAAGCATCAGTTTCTACACAGAAAGGTTCATCATTTTCTACATTTACTACAATTGATTTTTGTATACAATCTTTTAGGTTTTGGAAGTTAGTTACTAAGTTCTTCTCAAGAGGAAATCGTTTGCACTCAGTTAAGTTGTGGATCTTGTCAGAGAACTGGGGTATCCACTTTGAGTAGTAAGAGAACATGTGCCTAAGGCTCGTTTAATCGCTTTTGCGTTATCAGGTATCAGAAAATCAATTAGTGGTTTCATGCGATCGGGATCTGGTTTCAATGTATGATTTTCAATACTGTATCCAAGCAGTTTAATTGAAGTCATGAGGTATTTAGATTTTCTTGGTTGATTGTATGAGGTGATTCTTGATGAGGTTGTATTTTTTATATGTTTGGAGAAAACGATTTAAGTTGTCATCATGATCTTCCAAACCTTTACCACTGATAGTGACATCATCTAGATATACATGAACTCCTTTCAAATGTTCCTTTTTTAATATTTCATCAATTTTCCATTGAAATGCTGCTACTCCATTAGTTAAACCCATAGGAATTCTTTTGAACTGCCATAATTTGTTCCCAGCTTCAAACGCTGTGAATGGTTTATCTTCTTCTCTGATTGGTATTTGATGGTAAGCAGACTTTAAATCAATAGTACTATGAATGTAAAACTTAGCAACTACAGAAACTATTTTCTCTATTGATGGAACTGGATATGCATCAAGCATAGTGTATTTATTAATTGTTTGAGAGTAGTCAACGAAAAGCCATTTTCGTTTACTTCCTTGGACCATTAAAACTTGAGCCCTCCAAGGTGAGTTGCTTTCTTCTATTATTCCATCTTTACACATTTGTTGCGCCTCTGATTGAATGAACTGTTCATCTTCTTTCGAGTAGCGTCTAGATTTCACAGCGATAGGTTTGCATTTAGGATCTAAGTGAGTAAACAGAGCAGTTGGCTGTACGTTGGCACAAGCAACATAACAGATTTTTAGTCCTGGTTTGTTACCACCAAAAGAAATGTGTAAACTTGAATGTTGACTAAATGTTGTAAACTTGACATCATGCCCTAAAATCAGGTCTGCACAACAGTTTTATAAGACACTTAGTTTAATGTCTTTATGGAAGTTCTTGAAAACCTCAAGTTTTACTAGACAATAAGCTTTGATAGGAGTATAAAGTGATAAAGATGCCATTGATACTTTGCTATTTGCAGGGTATTGTTTTATTAAATGTTGCTTGACAAAACAATCACTGACATAGCGTTGAGAACTTCCAGTGTCCACTAAACCATCTGCAAGTATACCATTTACCTTCAGTTTACTGACTGATTTTGAAAGACAATTGCGGGCAGCTACTACTGATTGTTGAAAATTTTCTATACAAGTGTGAGACTGAGAAACTGACAATGAACCACAAAGTCTCTCCATCGCTATGTTCATTTGAGTAGTCTCTTGTTATATTAGTTGAAATTGCATTTGTTGATTGAAATGTTTTAGTGGATGATCGACAAACTTTAGCAAAATGGCCGGTTTTCTTACAAAGTTGACAGACTGCTTGTTTTGTCGGACAAAAGTAACGAGCGTGTCTGTGATTTCCACAGAAATAACATTTAGATGTGTTAGATTTAGTTGCAAGTGAAAGTTCTAAATTATCAGTTGAAGTGTTGTTATTTGATACATTTTGTTTTGTCGATGCTATAAGAGTTTTAAGATTAGACGGTGTATCAGTTTTAAGAGTAGATGATGTATCAGTAATGTATTCCTCAGAGTACAAATTTGCTGATTCTAAAGACTGAGCTTTAGTGAATGTTTCATCAAGATCAAGTGTGTTATTTTCAAGTAATCGTTGTCTAATTGAGTTAGAGAAAAGACCTTTGATGAAAGCATCACGAATATGTTTTCTAAGGTCAAGGCTTTAAAGGATAAATCTTTACTCAAAGCACGCAAAACTTGTAAATACTCATCGACAGTTTCTTCAGGCTTCTGATACCTGGACATAAGACAATATCTAGCATATATTTCATTTTTAGGTTTATTATACAAAGAATAAGTTTTTCGACTGCTGAAGTGTAGTCTTTACATTCTTCTATTAATTCAAAAATGTTATGACTTACGTGATTACAAAGTAGATTCATTTTGTTTTTATCGGAAGCCTTTATTGTTGTTGTAAATGCTTCAAACGTTTTCTTCCAGTGATTCCATTGTGAACTTGAACTTTTATCAGTATAATATATTTCGAACCAAATGGGCTTTAGGTATTTATCTATTTCCATTTTAAAGTTATTAAAAATAAAGTTGATTAAATTGTTGTGAATAAATAAATTAAGGAATCTGAAATATAGTAATGAAAACAAGGCTTTAATCAACTTTAAACAATAGCATGATTTTTTTATATTTAAAAAGTATTAGTTTTGAGAAATAATAACAATGAATGTATAAACATATGTTTGGATAATTACACTATGGAAAGTAATTACTATTTACTTTTTAATTTCTTAAGGATAGTAACAAAAACAAATATGTTCACAAATGTAATGTTCATTGGGTGATTTTACAAACTAAACCTGAATAAGTAATTGTAATTAAAAGCAAGCTGGAGTGGCAAATATAGTCAAATGGTGTCTGGAGTTCAGAATATCAAGTTCTGTGTGAGTTTACAGTAGACATTCTAAAATTTTGTTTACCATCGACGATTTCGATCAGGTTTTAATAAGTTTAAATTTAGAAAATGCTCGTTTTCAAGACACTTGAGTTGATAGAATGTTTAGAAGAAAATGTTATACCTTGGAATATCATTCTGAGTATTGTAAAACGTACATGCTATATCATAATATAATTGTCTATATCATAATATAATTGTATATCCACACTTGATATAACTGTTGCATGATGCCGACGCTTTGCACTGAATCTCATGGTTTGTATCATCTTATTCTCGGTCATTGTCATTGCAGTCATCGATTTATCGTCTGAAACATCTTCATTTTCATAGTCGGCGTTCATACTTGCAATTGAAATCTTTGGCCTTACATTCATGAACAAGATAAGTTCTTCTTTAAAATTTTTTTTCATTTACGTACAAAAGCAATTCTCGTATTATTCAATGCTATAGGAGGAGAGATTCTTGGAATTTGAAACTTTTTGGGTCAAAATAGGCCAGATCCACATAGAGTGATTTGAGCAGCAAAAAAAAAAAAACGGCTTCCCATAGTTTGGACAGGTCTATCCATTATTACGAAGAAGGTAGTTATTTGGAATTCTTTTACGGGAAAAGTTCCGAGACACTGTCGTCTTCAGCAAGTTCTACTGCCATTTTCTTAACTTTCTTCTGTATTTTCTCAGTTATTGTGGGCCAATAACGATGTCACTAATAGTTCCACCAGTCTTAGCTCTTCCTTCAAGTTTCTGCGTCATTTTGAAAACAAAGCGTTCTAAGCGTCAGCAAACTTATCTCGTTGGCATTTAAGTCTACTAAGAGAAGAATCAACATTCCTCCATGCATGGACATAGTCTATTACAGTAAATTCGTTATTTGGAGATAATCCGCAGTGACCTACTGTAGTGGTGATTTTGAACACTCGCAAGATTACCATATCAAAAAGTATTGTTTCGAAATGCAGACACTTGTTAAGTATAGCAGTTGCTTTAAGTCTCACTTTGGCATTGAAATATTTTTTAAATGTTTAAATTAGTAATTAGTGTATTATTAACATACGATACATTCTAGGTATATTATGTATCGTATGTATCGTATATTATAAGATGTCACGAGGTTAGAAGAAAAAAATCTATTCTTAGGGTATATGAGATTTAACAAGAAACTAAAAGAATTTAGATTAGATGTTCTACTCAACGTTTGTTATTTGCAACATAATTTTTTTTTCTTCAATTACATAAACAAATTTTTATTTAAAACAGCAAAATATGATAAAAGCTGTTGTGTTAATTATTACTATTATTTCTTTGTCAAAATAATCTTTATTCTAGCGTCTAAAACGTTTTTATGTTTTAGTTATAATTTTACAAAATATTACTGAGACAAATTTGCAAAATGTAGTACACATGTTGGTGTAAATGCAAAATATAAATAATATACAACATTGAAGTAGTTATTATGTATAACTGAGGAAAATAAATAAGATATCACTGATTTATAAATTAATGAAAATAATTATTTTCTAATTGAATAGAAAAATATGAACTTCTCTAACCTAAAACATGTATGAAACCTGTTATAATTTAAATATGAGTTGATGAAAAAAGAAAGTAAATCAACAAATATCTTTCACTTTAGTCGTCAACAACAAGCTAGACATCTTTACAGAATCATATTTAACATATCATTATCAAAGTAACTCACAAACAACATTAAGTTAATATTAATAGGTTACCAACAGAAGTATGGGCCAAGAGTGCATCGTGGCCGTTAGTGGGAAAAATAAAGAATATAGCTCGCACATTATGAGAGGACGAATATTTGACGGGAAAACTCAATAGTAAACATATAGTCAATGAGAATGTATTTCTAAAAATAAATCTTCCTATAACTTTGGTTTCATACATAAATTATCATTTGATACTCAAAACAGTAATGTAGGCATAAATTCAATTTCATTTATGAAAGTTGTTCAGACCTCACATGCTGGAACTGAATAAACAGTGAACAGAAACCGTCCGAATGAGTATCCTGTCATGCGAATTGCGAACTACGGCTGGCGATGGCAAATTTTGATAGAGGTTTGTTTTGCCTTTGGTTGATTGTGTGACTACATCTTTTAGGGAATGAACAAAACAGCTAAACAAACCTCACTCTTTAAGGGGCTTCCTGTATGACATGAGCAAGTTGTCAGTAAAAGAGGACCTCCAGAAGTTTTCTCTAAATCTTCAAGAATTTATAATATTTGAAAATATAAGTATTAGTATATAAGAAAGAAAAGAATAATAGTAAATGTGGAGTGTTTTAAAATAAAAAAAATCCAGAAATACCCTTATTGGGAAGGGAGAGGTGCAGATCAAAAACTCGCCCTGGGCGCCTACCCTTTGAAACCCGGGTATTTTTTTTAAAATATCTGCCAAAAATCCTAGCATTTTTACTGTGGTATATGCCAAAAATCCCGGGCCTATTTTGCCAATTTCGCAGTATTTTACTAAAATATTAATTTTTTGCTTGTTTTTTAATAAAACCTCATTATTCTTTTACCAATTTATTCCAAATAAAGTGTACTACAAAGATATATTAATATAAAATAAGTATTCCAACAAAATGTTTTTGTAAAAAAAAGTAATTACCGAAAAAAATTTTTGCCGAACACATTTGACTTTTTGTCCATGAAGGATGTAGTAAAACATTAGATATGAGAAATATGATTGTATCACCTTGAAGCCCATTGTTTATTTAACAACTTCATCAAATTTTATCACCTTTATCACAAAAAATAAAATAGAAATTACTTTTTTTAAACTATTACATTTTCGAAAAAATTGTATTTTACTCTTGAATGTCTTGAAGAACTCACAACAGAAATAATTGTTTTATATAGAACACTTCTAATAAAATGTATAACATATTTAGAACATATTTACAAACTTATTTTTGAGAAATATTTTACTTAGTGAAAACAAAGCTATTTACATAAAATATACCGCTCAACATTTATGGTATGGAGGGCATTACTGGATGCAAGCCTTTTTTTCATATAAAGGTGGATTTTTTTTCTCTTTCCTCCTTTACTAATACTAGCTGCACTGCATTCGTTCTCAACATAACCAAGACACATATTACGTAAAATAACAGTACACAATGAATGATGCAACAGTAAACTGAGGTGTCAGTTGTCAGCTGACCACCATAGAAATCGACGCAAATTGCAATGCTCAGTTGATTATAGGTTATATATTCAACGTGCTATATAAAGTTCAGAAATAATTTATAAATAAACTATGATTCTTTACGGTCAACTTAGTATAAAACATGTGTAATTTTATCATAATTTAATATTAGAAAAAACATTTTTGCGGACGTTCGTATATACGGACGTCAGGATTTCTTGCAGATACCCTTCAGGTCCGTATATACGAACGCCAGGATTTCTAGCAGATACTTTTGAGGTTCGTATATACGAACCTCGGGATCTTAAGGGCATGGTGGCAACCCTTAACAGAATTAAACAAAACCCTTTCTTCAGCTTTCAATCAACACCAGTGTTCTACGAGCAGTAAAGCAGTCCTATTTGCAAGGACCCAAGTGTTAAGTACTTGGGCGGGACGACAAAACTGCCGTCGAAAGTAGTGGAGACAGCGGCTGCACATCGACCACCGAGAGTATATTGCCGCCAGATCACGTCAACGTTCTGTGTGCGCCACTGTTGAGACGGCAGTAACGACAATTTTGCCGCAACGACAAAACTGCCGTCGAAAGTGGTGGAGACAGCGGCTGCACATCGACCACCGAGAGTATATTGCCGCTAGATCACGTCAACGTTCTGTGTGCGCCACTGTTGAGACGGCAGTAACGACAATTTTGCCGCGACGACAAAACTGCCGTCGAAAGTGGTGGAGACAGCGGCTGCACATCGACCACCGAGAGTATATTGCCGCCAGATCACGTCAACGTTCTGTGTGCGCCACTGTTGAGACGGCAGTAACGACAATTTTGCCGCGACGACAAAACTGCCGTCGAAAGTGGTGGAGACAGCGGCTGCACATCGACCACCGAGAGTATATTGCCGCCAGATCACGTCAACGTTCTGTGTGCGCCACTGTTGAGACGGCAGTAACGACAATTTTGCCGCGACGACAAAACTGCCGTCGAAAGTGGTGGAGACAGCGGCTGCACATCGACCACCGAGAGTATATTGCCGCTAGATCACGTCAACGTTCTGTGTGCGCCACTGTTGAGACGGCAGTAACGACAATTTTGCCGCGACGACAAAACTGCCGTCGAAAGTGGTGGAGACAGCGGCTGCACATCGACCACCGAGAGTATATTGCCGCCAGATCACGTCAACGTTCTGTGTGCGCCACTGTTGAGACGGCAGTAACGACAATTTTGCCGCGACGACAAAACTGCCGTCGAAAGTGGTGGAGACAGCGGCTGCACATCGACCACCGAGAGTATATTGCCGCCAGATCACATCAACGTTCTGTGTGCGCCACTGTTGAGACGGCAGTAACGACAATTTTGCCGCGACGACAAAACTGCCGTCGAAAGTGGTGGAGACAGCGGCTGCACATCGACCACCGAGAGTATATTGCCGCCAGATCACGTCAACGTTCTGTGTGCGCCACTGTTGAGACGGCAGTAACGACAATTGTGCCGTGACGACAAAACTGCCGTGGAAAGTAGTGGAGACAGCGGCTGCACATCGACCACCGAGAGTATATTGCCGCCAGATCACGTCAACGTTCTGTGTGCGCCACTGTTGAGACGGCAGTAACGACAATTTTGCCGCGACGACAAAACTGCCGTCAAAAGTGGTGGAGACAGCGGCTGCACATCGACCACCGAGAGTATATTGCCGCCAGATCACGTCAACGTTCTGTGTGCGCCACTGTTGAGACGGCAGTAACGACAATTTTGCCGCGACGACAAAACTGCCGTCGAAAGTGGTGGAGACAGCGGCTGCACATCGACCACCGAGAGTATATTGCCGCCAGATCACGTCAACGTTCTGTGTGCGCCACTGTTGAGACGGCAGTAACGACAATTTTGCCGCGACGACAAAACTGCCGTCGAAAGTGGTGGAGACAGCGGCTGCACATCGACCACCGAGAGTATATTGCCGCCAGATCACGTCAACGTTCTGTGTGCGCCACTGTTGAGACGGCAGTAACGACAATTTTGCCGCGACGACAAAACTGCCGTCGAAAGTGGTGGAGACAGCGGCTGCACATCGACCACCGAGAGTATATTGCCGCCAGATCACATCAACGTTCTGTGTGCGCCACTGTTGAGACGGCAGTAACGACAATTTTGCCGCGACGACAAAACTGCCGTCAAAAGTGGTGGAGACAGCGGCTGCACATCGACCACCGAGAGTATATTGCCGCCAGATCACGTCAACGTTCTGTGTGCGCCACTGTTGAGACGGCAGTAACGACAATTTTGCCGCGACGACAAAACTGCCGTCGAAAGTGGTGGAGACAGCGGCTGCACATCGACCACCGAGAGTATATTGCCGCCAGATCACGTCAACGTTCTGTGTGCGCCACTGTTGAGACGGCAGTAACGACAATTTTGCCGCGACGACAAAACTGCCGTCGAAAGTGGTGGAGACAGCGGCTGCACATCGACCACCGAGAGTATATTGCCGCCAGATCACGTCAACGTTCTGTGTGCGCCACTGTTGAGACGGCAGTAACGACAATTTTGCCGCGACGACAAAACTGCCGTCGAAAGTGGTGGAGACAGCGGCTGCACATCGACCACCGATAGTATATTGCCGCCAGATCACATCAACGTTCTGTGTGCGCCACTGTTGAGACGGCAGTAACGACAATTTTGCCGCGACGACAAAACTGCCGTCAAAAGTGGTGGAGACAGCGGCTGCACATCGACCACCGAGAGTATATTGCCGCCAGATCACGTCAACGTTCTGTGTGCGCCACTGTTGAGACGGCAGTAACGACAATTTTGCCGCGACGACAAAACTGCCGTCGAAAGTGGTGGAGACAGCGGCTGCACATCGACCACCGAGAGTATATTGCCGCCAGATCACGTCAACATTCTGTGTGCGCCACTGTTGAGACGGCAGTAACGACAATTTTGCCGCGACGACAAAACTGCCGTCGAAAGTGGTGGAGACAGCGGCTGCACATCGACCACCGAGAGTATATTGCCGCCAGATCACGTCAACGTTCTGTGTGCGCCACTGTTGAGACGGCAGTAACGACAATTTTGCCGCTACGGTAAAAACTGCCTTGTGTTTAACCAACCTAAGCCTCATCTCATAATGATCCAGATTGAATTATATTAGTTTAAATTATTGTTTTGTTGACTTAAGATCGTGTTAACTATGCTGTTATCAGTGAAACAAGTTAACCCCTCTCATTGTTGGTATTATGACTGTATAATTTGTCACTTACGGAACAAGAGGGTGCCAAAAATGTCCATGGTAGAGAGCGCACCGGGATACGTCCCGGCGGCCCAACACGGGCCTGCAAACGTGACATCTTCATTTTTCCAAGTTAAAAAAGAGGAAAGTGAAATAGAGCTAGAAATAACATAATTTCAACAATGTTAACCTAAGCTATAAAAAACACCTCAATATGCGTAGTCGTTTATGTAAATGCCACATTAGCTGTCCGTGGAAACATAAACATTTTGCCAAGTCATAAATTAGTAATCAGTCTTTCTAAACACACAAATAATTGCATACTACTGCCGAATGTTTTTCGCCTCTAATGAGAACGCCCTTGTTTGCGCGTTTACAGCTGTGGGTTATAAAAGTAAATAATTATGATTTGTCCACAAATAACACGTAATCAGCTGATCGGCAATAAAAATAACAGCTGACTGGCATGGCTACCACAACACGACAATCAAAAACCACATCGTGGTCAGATTGATGGACATCGCAGCTTCTAGTTAGGTTATAAGCTTTGATTTTGTATGGAATCGGGTTTGCCCATCAACTTTGCTAATCAAGTAACTATATTTGTTTATTTTCTGTTCATGTAAGATACACCTATGGTGTTGTTTGTTCAATAATAAGCTATTGTTGGCCTAATGCAGATAAAAGCTGACAGGTTTTCGTGCAGTCATTCAAACAGCGGCAGTTGTGCATATATTTAGTCACGATTCTGTTTGATTAATTCATTGTTAAAGCAGTGCATAAAGCAACATGTTAACTGGGCAACACAAGTGTCGCCTTGATTTTGTCGCCCAGTGAAGGTAGTTGGTGTCGGTAAATTTTTAGGAACAAAATTGTCAATTTAAGTGATGTTCCTCTAAATTGAATATTTGACCTCATGCAAATTATTACGTTTTTAAGCTTTGTAAAACGTACAAACAAAGGATTCGTTAATGTTAGAATTAATGATTTACTTGGTTGTGATCAAGGTCTGGTATGTATAGTGTAGTTATATGCACTATGCAGTCAATGCTCCTCCCCCCCCCCCATGTCACCCAGTGAACATTTGTTAAAATACGTTTTGAGTTAAAGAGTCCATAGAATAACATTTGAGCGTGCAATTATAAAAATGTTTCAACATTTTGATAGGCAACTAAGTGACCAACAGTTTCAAATGGAATCCGAACCACATTCTATTGATCTGATTTTCATCTAATTGACAAGCCTGATACTCAGTTGGATGTTCGTGTACCAACTGGGCAATACCAATGGGGGTACTCAATACCAATGTTCGTGTATGGGCAAGCCTTCGTGTGTTTTATTACTGCTCCACAATGGCCTTCAGACATGCTAACATCTAACGACTACCTATGTTCGTGTATGGGCAAGCCTTCGTGTGTTTTATTACTGCTCCACAATGGCCTTCAGACATGCTAACATCTAACGACTACCTATGTTCGTGTAAGGGCAAGCCTTCGTGTGTTTTATTACTGCTCCACAATGGCCTTCAGACATGCTAACATCTAACGACTACCTATGTTCGTGTATGGGCAAGCCTTCGTGTGTTTTATTACTGCTCCACAATGGCCTTCAGACATGCTAACATCTAACGACTACCTATGTTCGTGTATGGGCAAGCCTTCGTGTGTTTTATTACTGCTCCACAATGGCCTTCAGACATGCTAACATCTAACGACTACCTATGTTCGTGTATGGGCAAGCCTTCGTGTGTTTTATTACTGCTCCACAATGGCCTTCAGACATGCTAACATCTAACGACTACCTATGTTCGTGTATGGGCAAGCCTTCGTGTGTTTTATTACTGCTCCACAATGGCCTTCAATACTCTTCAGACATGCTAACATCTAACGACTACCTAATGTTAAACGACTCGGCAGGAGGGTTTTTATTACTTTAACTACTTTGAAAAGAAAATAAATAAAATCAGGGTAGGCCTAGTTAGAAATACGTAAGACCAATAATATTTGCTAATCCTTTTTACTACAGTTTTAGCCAACGAAACAAACAGAGCATGTAATAATTGTATATGGACAATCTTCAACTGTTCTCCCGTGACTTAAGTCACTAAACGATGCAGTGTTGATGACTATAACCAATTTACAACATGATAATTGCTAATCATTATAACTAGTCGGCTTGTTTAAGTACAGATTCTTTAATAATTGTGGAGATTGTGCACTATGTACATAAATTGAAAGTCTGTTAACGTTGAAATTCCTTTTTAGATTAGACCTACTCAATTAAGTCAGCTCAGCCGTGATATTCTGATATTCAACAAATTAAGAACTTTTCAAGGTACTTAATGTGTTGGAATTTTATGTAATCGCTATGTTAACATATGTTCTTTGTAATTAATATTTAATGTAATTGGTACACATTTGTAGTCAAGGTAACAAAGAACAAATTATTCATTATATACTGGTTATTAAAAATTGTTGGTTGAATGTATTTCCCTTGATTATATACACCTAGCAATGGTATTTCTTTATATCATTTTACACAATTTAAGTCTTTTTACTACAGGTTATGGGCCCATGAATTAGTCATTCAGTGCTTTTCTTATTTCAATTTTCAAAGTTAGTGTTTGATATTTCAAATTTTCAAAATTCATTACCAGTTGAGAGACTCAAAGGTCGTGAAAATTTTGATACATGGAAATTTGCATTACAAGTCTATTTGGAGGACTTGAATCTATGGGACTGTGTATCTGGTGTAGAACAGGATAAGAGAAAGGATACAAAATGTTGTTCAAAGCTGATTTTATTGTTTGATCCGGTGAATTATGTACATATTCAAAACACAACCACAGCTAAAGAAGCTTGGGACAGTTTAACCAAGGCTTTTCAGGATGATGGATTAACCAGAAGAGTTGGACTTCTCCGTATTCTGATCACTACAAAACTGGAAGACTAGTTCCGTGGAAGAATATGTGAACCATATAGTCACAACTGCTCACAAACTTACGACCGTGGGTCTAGAGGTTGAATGGATTGGAACAATATTATTATTTGCTGGTCTACCCAATCGATATGAACCCATGATAATGGAAATTGAATCTTCAGGGAACGAGGTTAAGGCTGATGCAATAAAAACAAAGTTATTGCAAGAGAATTTTATCTGGACAGTAGAGCATCTTACCATTTATGTGTTGATAATAAAATGCTTCTCAATGAAAGGAAAAGCCAAGAACTGACAATTGCTACGGCAAATAATGAGAAGATGGTAACTGATATTGTCGGTGAATTGGAACTTTCAGTATCTATTTCTGGTAAAATTTCTGAAGTAAATGTAAGTACGGTAATTTATATTATGTGCCAAACTTAAAAGTTAATTTACTATCTTTTAGTCAAATTGTGAATAAAGGGAACTATGTGGTATTCAATAGTCAAGAAACCAAAGTTTTCAATTCAAATAATCAGTTGATTGCTTCACCCAGTTTGACAAACAATCTATTTAAGTTAGATATGTCATAATAAATTTAATCTAATCATGCAATGCAATATATCTCTCTCTGGCATCAGCACATGGGACATTTAAATTATGATAGTTTGAGGAAATTGACTAATGGCTTGGCTGATGAAATCAAAATTTCTTAAAGTAAACCGGATACTGTTTGTGATATCTGTATGTTAGGAAAAGCCATCGTTTATCTATTCCTGAGAGTAGTTCTAAAACTAGTCAATGTCTAGAACATAGTACACTCTGACTTAGTGGGACCTATGGGAGTGAATAGTTTAGCAGGTTCTAGATTTCTAGATGATTATAGTCACTTTGTGTTTGTTTATTTTTTGAAATCGAAGGACCAAGTTACTTACCATTTTAAAATGTTCAAACAATTCGTTGAAAAACAGACTGATAAGAAAATAAAAGTTTTGTGAACAGACAATGGTACTGTAATCATAATTTGATTGAGTTCCCTAAGACATATGGAACTGTGCAACAAACCACGTGTCCTTACTCACCACAGCAAAATGGGAAGGCAGAGCGTCTCAATCGTTTACTTTTGGATAGAGCAAGATGTATGCTGTTAGAGCCTGAGCTCCCAAATAATTTTTGGGCTGAAGCTGTAAATGCTGCTACTTAAAAATCGTACTCTACAACATCTTAAAATGTTTGGTTGTAAAACGTTTGCTCATATTCCTTCAGGTAAACGAAAAAACCTAGTCCACGATCTACTCTCTGTATATATGTCGGATATTGTGATAATTTTTAAGGGTACAGATTTTATGATCCTCAGAAAAAAGTAGTGTTGATATCAAGAGATGTTACTTTTTCAGAAAAAGAATGGGTAGGCTCTTTGTTGAAAGATCATTGTCAGAATAAAGACAGACATTTCTATGTGTATCCAAATGAACTGAAAGAAAATGCGCATAATAATGAGGGTATAAATTTTTCAAGTGATAATGAGGTAGCCTACTATCACCAGTTCCAGATTACGCTGAGTTAATTGATACAATTATTGATTCGGACTCGACAACAGAACAAGACACTGAGCTTATAGTTGCTAGACCTCAAAGGTATAGAAAACCTCCGGTTGCTTGAAGGATTTTGTAACCTATGCAGTCTTCAGTCAAGATCAGTCTGATTCATTAAGTTATGAAGAGGCGTTACATAGTGATTAAAAAGGCTCACGGAAGAGTGCCATGGACTATGAAATTAAGACTCAGATTCATAATAAGACTTGGGAATTGGTCGAACCCTCAGCAACAAGGAAACCATTAGAATGTAAAAAGTTTACAAGTCTAAGAAAGATGCCAAGGGTGATACTGTACATCATAAGGAAAGATTAGTTGTGAAAGGATTCGCCTAATAGAGAGGAATGGATTACGAATAAACTTTCTCAATTGTTGTCCGTAACAGCTCAATAACGTATTTACTTGCCCTTGCTGCTGAATATGATCTAGACATAGATCAAATGGATGCTGTTTCTGCTTTTCTTCAAGAAGATCTCCAAGAGGAGTTATATATTTGTCAATCTAGTTATGAGACGGTACATCTAGAGTATGTCGTCTTCGGAAGAGGATATATGGGCTCAAACAAGCTAGCAGAATATGGAATGAGAAAATATATTCATGTTTAAAAGGCCTGGGACTAAAACAATATAAATTTGATTCCTGTATTTATAACAAATTGAAAAAGGATTGATGTTTTTAGTTGCAGTTTGGGTTGACGATATTTCATTATTTTCCAATAACAGAAAAGTAAAACAATAGATGAAAGTTCAGTTGATGAGTACTTTTAAAATGAAGGATATCGGTGAGATCAAGTCTGTTCTAGGTTTTCAACTGACTAGAGACAGAAACGAGAAGAAAGTCTTGATGAGCCAACAAACGTACATAAAAATATACTTAAACGATTCAGAATGGTTCTATGGAAATTTATCATCAACGATTCAGAATGGTTCAATACATTTATCATCACCAATTAGTTGCAATGATAAATTTACTAAAGGTCAAGAGCCCAAAAATGAAGAAGAAAGAGAAAAGATGCAAATTCCTTATAAAGAAGCTATTGGGTGTCTTTTGTTTGCTGCTCAAATTTCAAGACCTGGCATTGCTTACGCAATCAGTAATTTGAGTAGATTCAACAACTAGGGCCGGATTTCCCAATAGGCCTGGTAGGCCCGGGCCTATGGGCGCAAGCTTCCAGGGGGCGCACGGCCGCGAGAAAAAAATTAAAAAAATATCTAGAAAAAAATAAATATCTATAATTTAACATATTTTTTAAATTCATTAAATAATTTCAAAAAGTATTCTGATTTTTTAAGTCCATTGGAACAAATAATTGTTGGTAAAGTTATACTATTGTTCAACATTATGCATCAATTTCGTCACAAAATTGATCTCAAACACGGGAGAACTGGGAGTGGTACGCATCGTATTGCCACTGCCAGCCCTATGCAAATCCCATGTTTTTCGTATAATGGAGGGTGACCGTCTTAGTGACGTCAAATAACTACAGATTGCTCCGTTATTTCTTATGGCACTGGCTGTCATCATTCTTTTGATTCTTCCGATTCATTCTTTTCGTGCTAACATAACCTCGAATTCCTCCGCGGAACGTTTATCGTCCATTCCTCAATATTAGATATCAATATAAATTACGTTATTCCGGGTTTTCCCTTAATTTTCCAATTTATAGTTTGAAATCATAAATTAAATAAATCGAAGTATTTCAGTTCAAGTCGAGTTTGCTTACATAAAAAACAAAAACACTCGCTTTTTGAGCCACGTTATCAAAATACTTCATGTAAACTGTCTTTCTGTGATTAAACCTATTTTATGATATATTACAGAGTTTTTTTTATTTACATACTAATTTGAACAAAACCAAAGTTATTAACCTATGTTTTGTTAATACATTAACGGTATTTTGTTATGCCCAGAACCAAGTAAATTCCTCAAAAAATTTGTAATGATAAAAATCCATCGTAGATTGATGTTTAAGCAATTACTATATAGGACTGATATAATGTTTTAATGAAGATTTTTGGGAAAGTAACTAACTAGACTAGTGGCCGGAAAGAATTATTGGGCCTAGGGGCGCCAAAATGCTAAATCCGGCCCTGACAATAACCCAAAAAATTGTCACTGGCCTGGCATTAAACGAGTGCCAAAGTACTTAAAAGGGACTTCTTCATGTTACAGTTACATGGAAGTTACAGTTTAATGGTTCTAAGGGTGGAATCTTTTTTGGGTACAATGATACTGATTGGGCAAGTGATCCTCCTGATGAAAGAAGATCTGTCAGTGGATACTTATTTGGGAAATGTGGTGGTCCAATACCATCGTGTACTAAACGACAACGTACTGTAGCACTATCAAAATCCTATGTCTTCAGCTGCTCAAGAAGTATTGTGGTTGAGAGGTTTAGCCGAAGAGATTGATCCTTGTACAAAGAGTACTATTCAGAAATAATGTGACACTATCAACAACAGAAGCCAAACATAAGACTATGTCTTCAGCTGCTCAAGAAGCATTGTGGTTGAGAGGTTTAGCCGGAGAGACTGATCCTTTTACAAAGAGTCCTATTCAGAAATAATGTGACACTATCAACAACCGAAGCCAAACATAAGACTATGTCTTCAGCTGCTCAAGAAGCATTGTGGTTGAGAGGTTTAGCCGAAGAGACTGATCCTTTTACAAAGAGTCCTATTCAGAAATCAACAACAGAAGCCAAACATATGGCTATGTCTTTAGCTGCTCAATATTCTTTTTGGTTGAGAGGTTCAGCCGAAGAGATTGATCCTTTTACAAAGAGTCCTATTCAGAAATACTGTGACACTATCAACAACAGAAGCCAAACATATGGCTATGTCTTTAGTTGCTCAAGAAGCATTGTGGTTGAGAGGTTTAGCGGAAGAGATTGATCCTTTTACAAAGAGTCCTATTCAGAAATACTGTGACACTATCAACAACAGAAGCCAAACATATGGCTATGTCTTTAGATGCTCAATATTCTTTGTGGTTGAGAGGTTTAGCCGAAGAGATTGATCCTTTTACAAAGAGTCCTATTCAGAAATACTGTGACACTATCAACAACAGAAGCCAAACATATGGCTATGTCTTTAGCTGCTCAAGAAGCATTGTGGTTGAGAGGTTTAGCCGAAGAGATTGATCTTTGTACAAAGAGTTCTATTGAGATATACTGTGACACTATCAACAACAGAAGCCAAACATATGGCTATGTCTTTAGTTGCTCAAGAAGCATTGTGGTTGAGAGGTTTAGCGGAAGAGATTGATCCTTTTACAAAGAGTTCTATTCAGATATACTGTTACACTATCAACAACAGAAGCCAAACATATGGCTATGTCTTTAGCTGCTCAAGAAGCATTGTGATTGAGAGGTTTAGCCGAAGAGACTGATCCTTGTACAAAGAGTCGTGTTCAGATATACTGTGACAGTCAGGGCGCAAGGAATCTTGCTTTAAAGGAGCGTATCAAGCCAGAACCAAGCACATTGATGTCAGACATCATTTCCTGAGGGAGAAGGTTAAAACCAAATTGTTATCCTTCAATTATTTTTCAACTAAAGAGATAGTTGCTGATAATTAACTAAGACGCTTCTTAATAGTGAAGTTAGAGGTTGTATCAAGTATCGGGGATTCCACAAACAAGGAGGGTGTTGGAATAGATTTATGTACTCTCTATGTTTTCAAATGTTCTTTGTTATTAATATTTAATAACACTTGTTATTAGTACACATTTGTAGTCAAGTTAACAAAGAACATCTAATTCATTATATACTGGTTATTAAAAGTTGTTGGTTGAATGTATTTCTCTTTATCATTTTACAGAATTTAAGTCTTTTTTACTACAGAAAGACTAATTGACTTCAATGAAATGAAATATTTTTTGAAATATATTAACCATTAATCCCGCCAAATTATATATTTTGTAAATTTAAGAAACATATATTTGATTATGATAATTTAATATATTTGTTTTGTTTATAACTTTATTATGTCCCTGAGATTACTGAGATTGTACATTGAAAAATTTGAAATGTACAATGTACTAATACATTTTTTTTAAATGTTTAAAAGATAAGATTATATTATTTTTATAAAATACTGTAAGAACGTGAAATCTAGTTTACTATTAACATAAAGATTGGTTTACTATTTAAAGAATACTTATTCATAGATTTGTAGAGGAGCTTTTTTGTGTGGAATAAAACATACTTTACAAAGCTCAATCGTCAATTTATTAATTTTAACTAATCAATTTAATACCCTTAAGCAAATAAAATAACACAACATATTTTAAAGAGAAGTTGTTGTTTTAGATTTTAAATATTTTTTTACAATGACAACGTATAAACTGACATTACAACTTGGTTTATCTTGCAACTTTAAATCCCCAGAACGATAAGGCCATCTGGTTCATGCAACTCGCCTAACACATGTCATAAAAGATGGTTAAACCTGTTTTATTGTGCACATACAATTAGTAACCTAATATAATTCTGTCATAAATTACATAACTTTACAAGGGGAGATCGGTCTCGTAAAACCAAGAAAAGTAGTCCCACTGATCTCACTTTCTCTGCACACAAAGCGGATTCACTCGAATGGCACATTAAAGGTGGCCCGGTGGCTGATTGACGTTCCGTGATTGCACCTCGAGTCACCCAGCTTTGTCCCAGCACCGTAAAGCATTAGCGAACTAACTCACCAGACGTCGCCGCATTACTGGACAGCTGAGGCAACACTTTTTTAGGTAGTATAGAGATTAGTTGATTTGGGGACACAATGACAAGGAGGTTCACCGACAAGCTCTGTTTGCAAGCGGGACACTGCTGGCCTAGAAGTGTTAGTTCATTGGCGTGAAGCTTTGTGGAATGGTGGTGGTTAATCTACGATAACCTCGACGGGTAAGAACTAATACCCAGAGTGGTAGCTTGTCACTTCTCACTTCTATTGGTCTTCTCACACCCCTATTAACGATTCTAAAGCTGAATGAGTTGTGTATTATTATAATGAGAATCTACCACCATATTTACTTCTAGGATATTCTGAAATGCCTCTTTCGAGATTCAGAGAAAAGCTCAAAAGTCAATTGTTACAATGACTGAGTGCAACGGATAATGCATAGGAATGATTGTTGGTGCCATTTCATGCTAGTCACTACAATTAGGCTCTCCTCCTTCACCGGTACTATGTCATTAAAATACGTTAAATATAATCGTAACGGCCAGATGCGTAACTGGGTGACTCATTCACGTATACAAATACTAACCTACTTCCAGATGAGCCAGAAAATTGAAATTTGGCACACTTATTAGCTTTTACCAAGCAACCGACGGGAAAATTCCGGAAATTTGAAATTTTTAACCCACCAAAAAAAGTCAAAATGGCGGACGGGAATTTTTAATTATGTGCAGAGGTTTATTTACGGCTTGATTGTGGGCAAACCGTTGGTTGTAGAGCAAATCTGACAGCATACTCTACATTTGTAATTAAATTTCCTACAATTTTTATTGTGTATGTAAATAAATTGTACACATAGAAATACAAAATTGGAATTCATGATAATAACTGCGCAAAAAATCGTTAAATTTCAATGTTCTTTCAAAATATTCTATTTTTGTTAGGTTTTTTTTATTTTATTTCGTTATTAAGATATTGTAGGAATTGAAACTGTACACACTTCACTATTGTTATAAAAACTGGTATAAAATTTAATTTTTCACTTTTCATAACCTAGAAAAACGTTTAAATGGCTGACAGGAAAACGCTGACGTGTTTCCACAATATAGGCTTTTGTTTTATTGAAGCTGTAATTTTTAGTTTATGTAACACTATATAAAATATTTAAATTAACAATAAAATGTTGTACAAAAATATTTTTTGTTCAAAAAATCTTATATACAATTTAATAATGTAAAAAAAGTTCAAAATGGCTGACGGGAAAATAATTAATTTTTTGCACAATATAGGTTTTTGTTTGACTGAAAATTTAATTTTTAGTTTAGGTAACCTCTAACAATTACATTCTGTACAAAAAGTGTCATATAAAAGTTTTGGTATGTATTATAGTTTCTTCACAAAATGTCGGTAAAGTTCATATTTTTTATCAAAAACATGAGCATTTTTTAACATATCCTCCAATTTAAGCATGATTGTAAGATTATTATTTTTATTTATTCATAAGACTCCGATCGTCAAGATATAGGCGAATATGGATTTCTAATGAGTGTGATGAGTGTAGATGAGCGAATGTAGTCATTGTTACAAACTAAGGCCGACTATTCCTTAGAAAGTGCCATTAATTAATATCCCAATGACAAATGAACAGCCGGTGATTATCAGCTGATCCTTCTCAAAATGTATTGTCTCTGATTGGGATCGAACTGAGAACCTTTAGCACATGAAGCTGGGATTGAACCAACTACGCTACCGACCAATTAAGAAACCAGAAAGTTAAAACCCAGCTCACTATTTACGTTGACCATTATGTTATCAAAACTGCTTTAAAATTAGATTTTTCATCTTTAAAAATTTCAAAATATTTAAATGTTGACATACGTGATGAACCAGTGTAGCCTCCACTTAGAAGCAACCCGTTATCATCTTAAGTAGCCAGCCACTGTGATCATCTTGGGCAACCCCCATGATCAATACAGGTAACTCACCATGATCAACTTAGGTAGCATCCCGTCATCATCTTAGGTAGCTCCCCGTGGTAAAATTAGTTAGGCCCCGTGATTAACTTGGGTAGCCGCCCCATGACCATCTTAGGTACCCCATGTGATCATCTTAGACGGCCCCACGTGATCAAGTCAGGTAGCGCACCATGATCAACTTAGGTAGCATCCCGTCATCATCTTAGGTAAGCTCCCATGGTCATACAGTATTAGGTAGGCCCCGTGATCAACTTGGGAACCCCCCACCCTCATTATTATCTAAGGTAGCCAGCCACTCGTGATCATCTTTAGTAACCCCCTGGATTAATGTGGGTAACCTACCGTGACCTGCTTGGGTAGCCTCCGTGATCAACTTGGTGAGCCTCTTGCGATGAACGTCTATAGCCCCATAATCAATTTGGGTAGCCAACCGTCATAAACTTAGGTAGCCCCAAGTGATCATTTTGTATATTCCTCCGGGAAACTTTGGAACCACCCGTGATCGTCTTGGGATGTCCTCGTGTTAAATTTTTGTAGCCTACCGTGATTTACTAAACAGACTGATGAAAGACAATGCCAAGTAAGTAATACACACGACACACCCTTCTTTCAGGGATTTTTAAGAACTGTTTTCTTGGACGTTTCTGAAACTTATAGAAAACATTCCTATCAACCACGTATTAAAATATAAATGCGATACATTGACAGTTTCGTTTTTTATTATAACGGTATAAATTTGATGTAATGTGAAAACTAGTTACAATTACGGTACTTGTTTATTCCAACTAGGATAAAGGTTAGTAAAACTTATAATTAAATGTAAGAATGCATAATAGATAACGCAAAATTAAACGAGAAAAACAGTTGTAAGATTGGAGTTTTCATAGGCCTCTTAGATTCTTAGTAAACAACCTTCAAACTAGGGTACGGGTGCACATAATGTCTGCGCCGACAGTAAAGCCTCATTTTCACGGCGATAGTACTCTTGTGAGTGTGCTCTCGCAACAGTACGATAGCGACTTACAAACTGTTTATACGGCGACAGTTGTCATGACAGCAACTATCACACAAACTATAACCGTGAAGATGGGTCGCAGCAGCCCAGAAAGTACAGTATACAGTCCACATCGAAACTCGGCCAGCTATACAAATATCGCCATTCTGTACACTACCCGAGCAGCCGAGCCCAAACTTATCGTTTGATAATTTATTAACTAAACAAAATTAAAAACATTTTTTTAATAGTGGAGTGATAAATTAAAATTTGTAGACAAGAGTAATGATGACTCTTCTTTCTTTCTTCTACTCTATATATTATGTATTATGGCCTGCTTAATATATTATGTCAATATTCCGGGGGGGAAAGGTTGTCCAGACCCCCCTTCACTACGCTTCTGCTAATACTATTCTTAACACAAAATGTACTTACTAAAGTTTACAGTGTTCTGATATCGATACTAACGAAAGTACTTAGTATGTAATTAAAATATTAAGGTACAACACAATTAAACGCAGTAATTATATTCAATGGCAATTGTTTTACCGGAAGTGATTCGATATCCAACCATAACGGATGTGGCTAACACGATATAACCGATATGGCGTTCTTGTCGTATAAATGTCGATAGCCATCCGTAGATGTTATAAAATCATCGATCTAATATTTCGTATACTTTTGGTGAAGGTAGAAAAAAATATGTTACTGCCTGATTAATAGCATGTTTAAATAATTCTATATTACACTTGAACAAAAATTGACATGTATCGCATTGTACTTCTACAAGTCAGATAGAAATAGTAAAGTCTGATGATAGTAATTTTCCAAACAAAAATGTCGCTTCTTTTAATATATAGGCATATCCATTATTTGTAATGTCTATTATATCCAAAGACTCAAATAAATATAGAGAACACTGTAACAAATATCATTAGTTGTACACTCAATATGTAACAGGTCCACCAAATTGATAAATAAATTAATTAATTCAAATAAATAATAAACTGTTGTATTAAAGAAAGGGATGTATTTAATTGGAATAAATAACGAATGTTCAAATTATATTGGAGAATTGTTGTAAGTCAGATAGGAAAGGAGACAGAAATATCTGTTCCAAACAAACATAGTCCTGCCTTTGTTACAAGTCAGATATGGGTGGGCCCTTCCAGGAAAATATCATCATAAACAGATGTGGGAACGTCTGAGTGGCACCAGTCGACAAAAATAAGACGGAATAGTGTGTGACAAGAGTCAACATGAAAGTCAGTTGGAATTTTCCATATAGCCCCCACCCCGGGACTCAAGCGAGGAGAACGCACAAGTTACGTTTAAGCAGACGAGCTGTTGGCGAACACTAAAAAAAAGGAGAGACGCTATTGGTTCACGCAATAAAGGAAGGGGTTCACCATGCGGGTGACTGCAACCAAAATCCTCTAGCCCTCGATCACTCCCTAGACAGACACCCAGTAACACAGACATACAGTACATTACTACTCCGACATCCCTAGAACTTCATTTGTTCGGGAACTTTCGATAAATCTGTAAAGTCATAATACGATATTATAAAACAATGTATTATTAAAGTTTTCAAGTAATTTAAATTAAAAAATTGAATCGGTTCGAATAGTGCTCTACGAGAACTTCATTGTTCCAAAGATAAGTTTAGACCTAAGTATATTATTAAAAAATTGTTTTGTTAAATCATCTGAATAAAGTAAAAAACTTCATGTTATAATCAAATTTGTTTGTGAGTAAAAGTAGAGTCATGTTTAAAATAATGTAAATAAAAAATGTTTGTGTAAAAGAATTTTGGAGTCCTTGTATTATACAGTCCCACCAATTTACCCGTTTAAGACCCTGAGAATAGAGATTTCATAAATATTTAAAAAATATTCAATTTATTAAATATTTCAATTAAATAAATTAAGCAAAAATAATTAATGTAACAACCTAATAAAAGGAGCACGTTACAAATACCCTTCTTGTTGTGTCTTAAATATATTAATAAAAACCCCTTCAAGACTTCGGGATATGGTTACTTACACTAAAACTAAGAAAACATTTCCTGTAAACACACGTCCTAAAACGGTTAGTTTTCCGTTTATCTGACTGAATAGTTTTTCTACACTATTTATCATATCCTAATAACCTCCGAAGATATGATCTTCAAACCCGATACATGTATGAGAAATAATATTACCTAATTCAGTATGAAGTATCAAGTTCCTACTTTGTACCATTTAAAATGGTGGCTATTTTTAGTTTTGAAAGCTTAATATCTTAAAAAGTAAATATTTAAATAAAAAACTACAAGATAAACAAAAACTGCAAATTTGATTTCTTTAGTTGTATTATTTTTAAATACAGTACACGCTAATGTTTTGGCAATTTTACCCAATTATCATATACTTTTTTACAAACATTACAACTTATAACTGAACTTAATGGTCCGATATTAACAATCTTTGTACCATCTTTTATGAAATAAAATTTAAATTTTTGTGTATGTTGTAATGTTTTCTGAAAAATGTATACTTTTTAAGTTATTAAGCTTTGAAAACTAATCGTCATTTTGAAACGGTATAAATTAGCAGATTGACACTCTAGGCCTATACTAAATTAGCAGCTTGACACTCTAGGCCTATACTAAATTAGCAGCTTGACACTCTAGGCCTATACTAAATTAGTCCATAATATTTCTCATACATGTACCGGGTTTGAAGATAATATCTTGAGGGATTATTAAGATATGATAAATTATGTTAAAACACATTTAGACAGAGGGACGGAAAACAAAGGTTTTGTAGGACATATTCATATTCCGACGTTTTGAGGTGCTTTTTATGAACACCCTGTATATAAATTTTGGATATACATAATCCCATTTCTCAACACGATCTTACAACATGACAAGTTTAGGCATGCTTAACTTACGTCTTGATTCTAGGGAATGAAAACAAATCATATTTGCGTTACTTTAAATTTCAAATTAAAATATATTTGTTACTATAATATTTACTTACAATTAACTGTGCTCTTAAAGATTAAGTCTCACAACAGTAACAAGAGACCAATGCTAGGGAAATGTTTCGTGTTTTAGTTAGGTAAGTTTCGTAAAGGTGGGAAAGTCTGTCGGATGTAATTGTTATACATTTTCACCGGTTAGTTTGGTCTCAATAGCGGTAATCAACTTCAGTCTGTCGCACGAAGGACCAACTAAACAACGGCAGTAGTTTTCTTGTGTTTACCATTTATTCGTTTGCTTGGTAGGGAATGAAACCTGTAATTATCGTATAGGTTCAGTTATATATATTATAGTAATTTATTATCTTAAACAGTTTTATTAAATGACAAGGTACCATCTAAAAATTAGTAATAACAATCACATATGACAACTTCTGTGAGCTGTTAAATGTATTTGTAATAAATAACACCGATTTATAGACATAAAACTTACACCTGAACTGTTCCTAATAATTCTCCTATGTAGTAATTAATTTGTTATTTAATAAATTATGATGTTTTCTTACAAATAGTTTCTAAATTAGCAGATTACGTGTTGGTAGAGACACGACACAGACTTATTACAATGTCAGTACAAAATGTACCGGGAGATTTCCAATTGCACCGGGGTCAGGGATCGGCCCCAAACTGATGTGTCCAGATGCACCGGAGCCCCTTTTGGGGGGTGTTCCAATTGCACCAGAGGCCCTTGTTTATGACATGAGCCGGGAAAGTCCAACCAGGCCGGATTCCTAGTACAGTAACCCCAAGCTGACCGTGCCAAATTCCACACCCTTTGTTATGACATGAGTCATGAGTCGGTTAGGTTAGGTTAGGTTAGGTTAGGTTAGGTTAGGTTAGGTTAGGTTAGATGTTAGTGTTGCCACGGATAAACACAAAATTAAACATTAAATACATAGTTACCATATTTATTAGTTAGAACCTGCTATGGTCTACCATTAGTATGTGCCACGAAACATCGGCAAGTGTTTGATAGAATATTCCATTGCGAAATTGTTAAACACTTATAAACTATGTTTGAAGAAATGTAGTGGGGTGGGGAAGGAAGGGGCCTTCCAATTGCACCGGCTCCGGCGGTCGAAGGAATTTGCAGCGGGAATAAGTGAGGTGGGTAGATTTTGACCACCGGTGCATCTGGACACTTTTCGGACGGAGGAATGTTTTGACCCGTGGAAATTCCTTTGACCGCCGGTGCAACTGGATATCAGCCAATGTACCGATGGTCGATATCGGCAAACCTTCCTCAGACCAGAGGGACTCACAATATCTGCTTATTATGTACTTACATTGTAATAAATTTGTGTTGTGTGACGTTAATTTGTATTGGAATTCTTAATTATTTGTATTGGCATGTCGTCTCATGACGAAGATTGGCTTACAGCCTCACCAGGATTCTTAAGCAATATAACCATGAATTTTGGTTTTTGGGGCAGTGGAGCCCATAAACATAGTCTTCAATCTGATGGTATATTAGTAATGAAGAGAAAAATACCTTTAATTTGATATTTCACTTGGGAGTATTAGTTTAACATTACCCAATTTTGGGCTTTTGAGCATATTTTTTTATTTAGAGGAGGGGGGCAGAGCCCTTAAATATTGTCGCTTCCAAAATGTAATGGTATGCCTATAATGTGATATAGGAAATAAAATCCTATAGTTGATACCAACTTTCTGCTAGAAGACGATAATGGTTTATTATTGTTTTTTTCTACTAGAAGTCGATAACACTGGAAGTCTAGGAGCCTCTGGGGCAGAAATCAGAATTTTCCTAGGGTTGAGACCGGTGTCAACCGATTTCTCGTGGTCTTAAACCTCCCAAACATTTAAAAATTAAAAATCCTAGGAGCAAAAAAATCGTCCAAACGTGGCTTGTTTTAGTTAATAAGATTTTGTAGCATATTTTAATATTTCTTTCTCAGTTAAATATGTGAAACTTAAAATATTATTCTTGACGATTTAAAATTAAATAAAACTCATAGTATTAAATGATGGTCCATTTTAACTTATTATAATAATAAACACGAACGTACAGTTGAAATAGAAAAGATTAGCCCGCTGACGGTAAAATAGCGTTACTACTATGGTATGTCTGGGCCTCTCGACTTTCCAGCGGTGGCTTGGCAGTGTGGGATACGGCCACCTTATCATTTGATTAAATAAAAAAGCATGAGTTCTTAAGCATTTAGCTTGTTTACACAGTTAACAATGTACGAAGATAGTCAGGTGGTGTAACTACTGTCGTTGCCACGACGTGCCTCTGTCAAGGCAAGGTCATTGTTTTTATTACCGTACTCATTGTAGTTAATTGTTGCGATAAGGAATTGAGAAGTAAGAAGAGGTTAGGTGATGATGACTAAGTATGTGCGCATTTTCTACAGTCATTGTTCATCTAACTAATTGTTTCTTACTGAATATACCAACTATAACTTATCTTTCACGTGATCTCACCGTTCAAAGTCACTTGTATAATTGACTGTAGAGACTGGAAGACTCATTTGGGTCCCGTGAAGCCGATTAATAAGTTCGGTAACATAGTTCATGTTCAGTTTTGACAGGTAGCGCCAGCGGTCTCCCCTGGCCATATTTCATCCCTCTCTCTGTGTCTCTGTCCAGCACACAATGAAGTGACTAATAGATGGGATAAAAGTACGCCAAACGGTTGTCAGAGCGTTTGAATCAATCACCGTTAGATAGCAGAACTGGCGCGCATCTACAGTAAATACATTGCCTTGGGCTGTCTGTTTCTATAGTAAATGCTTTTATACAGTTTAAAGGCCTTAACTACTCACCACACTCATTCGTCTATCATTCACCTACATCTTGACGATCGACCGATCGACGTCTTATAATTTGAAAAATATATAAAGTCTCTTAAACATCTTTTTACTTTCCACTTCTCGTTGGTTTAACAGCAATCACCTGACCCTCAGGGTGTGTCAACAAGTTGATAAGTTTCACGTGTGCCGTCCAGTGCGCGACAGATGTCACTTGACCCACCCACCCAAACACAAACTTGTTTTACCCTTCATTCTCAGGAAATGATAAGCACTAAATATATCCATCATCATACCTGATGTGATTTAAAACGATAGAATTAAACAATGTCTTTGTTAGTAGTGATTAATACAACTGCTATTTGCTATTTAAATTACTGATTGGTTGGTAGGTTTTTTGTTAAAGACCAGCTTCACAACCTAACTTTCGCAGTTCAATCCGAATTAGTAATAACATTTTGGAAGGAATCAGGAGATAACCACTGGCTGTTCATCTGTCATCAGGCTATTAATTAAATTACACTTTCTAAGGATTGGTCGGTAGCGTAGTTGGTTCAATCCCAGCTTCATAAGCTAAAGGTTGTCAGTTCGATCCCAATCAGAGTCATAACACATTTTGAGAAGGA
The DNA here is from genome assembly GCA_035578905.1 of Stictocephala bisonia. NCBI lineage: Eukaryota > Metazoa > Arthropoda > Insecta > Hemiptera > Membracidae > Stictocephala > Stictocephala bisonia. The sequence goes on along the minus strand of JAQJVL010004238.1, from coordinate 18,079 downwards.
TCAGCTGATATACCACCGGCTGTTCATTTGTCATTAGGCTATTAATTAATGACACTTTCTAAGGAATAGTCGGCCTTAGTTTGTAACAATGACTACATTCGCTCATCTACACTCATCACACTCATTCGAAATCCATATTCGCCATATCTTGAAGATCGGCGTCTTATGAATAAATAAATAAAAAAAATAAACAGCCGAATTTAGTTAATTATTATTATTATTCATTATTAAGACGCCGATCGTCAAGATGTGGGCGAATGAGTGGGATGAGTGTACATGAAATAGTGTAGTCATTTTTACTAACTAAGGTCAACTGTTGCTCAGAAAGAGCTATTTATTTGATAGCCCAATAGCTGCTAATTAGTAACAATGACTACATTCTCTCATCTATACTCTCCTAATTCATTCGAAAACTGCATACCTATATCTTGACGATCGGCGTCTTAAAAGTAAATAAAAATAATGATTTAAATGAAATCAGTCACTAAGAAATGATCTGTCGCTAATAAACCCTTTTTAAAAGCCATTTATCTATTAATCTCTCCCGATTAAAAACATTTATATCAGATTTTTTTTAGTAGTGATTAAAGCAACTATTATATAACATTAAAAATATATAAATACAAAGATAAGGTAAAGATATTTGTTTTCTCATTCTACAATCTCTAAAAATTTACAATCATAAATACAAAACACATATTTTAATAAATTGAAAAGCTTATTGTTCATAATGTTCCTTACTATTCTTGCTAGGTCTGACAAAATAGGTTAATCAAAGAGAAAACACATACAGACAGACAGATACTTAACAAGGAGGGTTGGAGGACAAAAAGTCCAAACCAAAAAATCCAACCCGGAAGGTCCAAATCTATTAGGTCCAAAATTATTTTGAGAAAATCTATTATTTTCTCAAAATAATTTTGAGAATAAACTATTTTGAGAAAATAAAATATACGGTTTATTAAGCTTTGAGAATAAACCGTGATCCACTTGGGTAGCAGCCGTGATCTACTTGGGTAGCAGCCGTGATCTACTCGGGTAGCATCCGTGATCTACTTGGGTAGCAGCCGTGATCTACTCGGGTAGCATCCGTGATCTACCTGGGTAGCAGCTGTGATCTACCGCAGGTTAGGTTAGGTTAGGTTAGGTTAGGTTAGGTTAGGTTAGGTTAGTTGCTTACTTCAATAAGCACCATTTTGAAATAAAAATAAGTTCAAAATAAAAATAAGCTCAAAATAACAAGTATTGGACTTTTTGCTTAGACTTTTAGGTATTGGCTGTTACAGCTTTTGGACTTTTTGTCTTGGACTTTTCGGTTTAGACTTCTTGATTTGGACTTTATGTCGCACAATCAACAAGGAGAGATAGGCTACATGTTTACAGGAACGTTTTTGCTTATTTTTATGTCTACTGTCATATCTTGTAGTTGTGCCAATCTCTCACGAAACACCCTGTATATTTTTATTGGTAACTAAAGAAAACTGCCAAAACATGGAAAGTACTTAAAATTCGAGTAGATAAAAATGTTGATTATATTACCAATTAACATTTTACAATTATGGCAAAGGAATGGCTGAGAATGTCGGTAGTGACATCAAAGCCATAGTTTTTTGATTAAATATAGAAATTTTTTTAATAAAGACCAAAACACACTCCCCACAAAAATACTAAGATAATCTTGGTGGTATGTATCCTGTTTAGAAGGAGGGGTATTTTTTCTTACTAATACTAATGTTGTCCTTCAGGGATTTCCATATTTTACGCAGAATACCTAATGGAGCATTCCACGCGGTAAGTTAGAGGGTGACAAGGGTCGAAAGTTCCATAAATTCTTCACATCACATCCTGCCGGCCACGATACCATCCGGCCGTAGTTTAAATCTAGTTTCTAACCAAGATAGCCTATTGCTTATCTTAAAACAAAAATGTCGTTTTTTCCTTGTGAAAAACGTTTGCTTAATGTTTAGTTACTTTATTTAAGAAGAAATGATTACTTTTAATATACTTAGATCTATGTTGAAAACTTTACTGTGTACGTAAGCCTAAAGATTTATTAGTTACCATAATTTTACTATACAGTTGTTTGTATTTTGTTTCCTGTTTTATGAGACATAATTACATACTAACAACTGTAATAAAATGTGCTATGTAATTGCACGTGTACATTATCAGAATATTTCACCTACAAGGTTGGTATCATGGACAAAAATCAAATGAAATAAATTTGTTTCCAAAATATAATAATATAATTTATATAACATAAGGTTTAAGTTATTTTAAAATTAAAAATGAGTTTTACATTTGAAAGAAGATAAATAACTAATTCGTCAGTTTTATCTAATTACATTAAGCCTAATTAAATTATTGTTCAGATGTAAAAATTCGTATAAGATATTTTATAATTAAATTTGATTTTGGAATTTATTGTCGTGCGTATTGAATTATCACTTGCTAATAAACGTCTTTTGATAATTTACGCTATCCAAAGACTTCAAAGATTTGAAATATTTGGTTGTCATCTACTTGTTGGTTGGTATGAGAATAATGTATTGGATGTGTCTCAATAATGACGGAATACTATTTTATAAGTACAGTATATGTTAAATATATTTAGTTTTCTTACAAAACTGAAAATATATACCGCAAACAGATGTTCTATCAACTTATTACTTATGTGCCCAGTTTAAATGCAGCTTTTATGCATTATTTACGGTTCAAACTGTTTAGCCTTGATTTTTTAGAAAGGACTATGAAAAGTAGTTACTTAGGATTACGTCAAACGCCAAACAATCCACGATTTTACGTCTTATACAATACACCTTTTCTATGACTTAGAAGCGTGTCAATGAATCGAACTATGACATCTTATTTTAATATAGCTTATAAGCCACTTACAAATTTCAATGCCAGAAGGCTTTTTATTTCTAAAGCAATTTGAAGTGTAAAATTTGTAAATAAAACCGGGAATCGAACCTTATGTAATCTTATGTAATAACATAAGATTACATAAGGATCTTATGTAAATAACATGTATTCTTATTTTAATAAATATATGTATCATCTACCATTAGACTGCTCTCAAGTTAAACACAATCTCATCATAGATATCAAGATCCCTTAGTTTTGGAACCCTTCTCAAACCCTTGTCACACTGGACCCGCGAGGGTACGACAGTGGAGCGCCTCGCGGTCAGGCGCTCCACTGTTGGAGTTGTAAGATTTCCAGGCTGATAGTTTTATATGTTTTTGACATGCGCTCCACTATCACTCGCTCATATCTCCCGCCCATCCCCTATCCACCACCCAGGGGACGCCACGTATACACCAAAGTAGTATTTATATAATAAATATATATATAAATATATATATATATATATTTATATAAATATTAAAAAGTATATTTATATAAAATTAATGGTGTAGCTTAAAACAAATAACATATGAATCCACTCCTGGTAATTTGCTAAAGAGAATAATTAAACTGTTAGGGATTTCACTTTAGTTTTTTAGAAGTCAATGGTTTATGTAAATAGTTATTAAAGAATTTTCCCAGACTATATTTTCACCAATAAAATCACTATTCACTAATCAAATATTGCTCAAAATACAAAGAGATAGTAAGAGTACGGGTTGAGGAATAATGACGGACTTAAATCTATTGTTTGTGACCCCACAAATATCTCATCATAAATCATGGTCTCAGCCGTCATCGACTAGCTTGACTTCTTTATGTAAATACATACACAACATTGTAACAGTTGAATCACTCGCAGTAACATTTTAGTTCGTTTTATGTACTTAAAATGTTATCATTATTATTGTTTTAATCTTACATTCTTACATATAAGACGCCGACACAACGTTGTGCGTATTTTAAGGCGAATATGAATGGTTTTATGAGTGTAGGATGAGTGTGGATGAGTGTAGTCTTGTTACTAACTGAGTTCAACTGTTCCTCAGAAAGGGCAATTTATTAATAGCCCAACAGCCAGGGCAACTAAGGGACCTACAGCTTTACGTGGAATCTGAACCACGTAGTGCTGGTCTGATTTTCAGCTAATTGAAAAGCCTGATACTCAGTTATCTCCCCCACACAACATACGCACAATGATTACCACCCAACATGGACACCCCAGACTTCTCTAGTAGTGTCACGCCGATAGCAACCACCAAGCGGACGCCATGTCGGTATTAAGAGGACCGAGCATACAACCTATCGCCTACAATCTCCCAAACACTTTGTCCCCATGTAGCTGGGTTACAGCACTGCGCCACCAATCAAAATCACGTTATATGCAATTTTGAAGAAATTAATGCCTTTTTAATTGTAATTTTTTCTGCTGCTTTCGTCACACGGTATAAGGTACTTCACTATTTTTGTCAAAATAGAAAACATTTTTAGTTTGCATAAAATTGTTTAGTTCGTCTAGAATGTATTTATTTTTATATTTTATTTAGTTTATAAACTATTTTCATGTTGTTGGTTGGTTACAACAACTACGATGCGAGATACACACCATTGATTTGTATGGCAACAGAACTGTTTTACCAGTACACAAACACATTGAGTTCTATACAGGGTCAGTCACCCCTAACTTCTTTCCAAAGCTTTTAAAATATTTACTTTTTGAATATACCATTAAAGTAATACCAACCCACACTACATTTAGAGTGTTTCGATGTTATTAGGGACACGAGACATAACATTTTTAATGAGAATATGGTTATGTGATATGTCATTCAACACCGCAATTTCATGCTGAAAACGACAGCACAGTCAGACTTTAAAACTAACACGTTGTTCTTTAGCTATAAATCATTTTACTTTATTGATCATCGTCTAACTATTTTCCTATTTAAAACTAACACGTTGTTCTTTAGCTATAAATTATTTTACTTTATTGATCATCGTCTAACTATTTTCCTAATTAAAACTACTTTGTCCCCTAACTCCTCTAAAAACACATTTAATATATCAATAATATGTGTATTTGGTAAGGCTTCGCCTCTCGCGGACTTGTGATTGTTGGCTGGGTGGGGGTGGGGACCAGACGTCCCGGATTTTCCTAGATAGTCCCGAATGAGGAAGACAAAGGCTGTTTGACATTTCCCATCATTACGTGAAAAAATACCAATCATGACGTTTCGATTTGGTAAAACCCAAATATTTTTCAAGTGCTAAAAACTAAATTACATCCAAACAAACATGTTCTAAAATTACGTTCTTAAACTAATAAACGTATCTACATTAATTATCTACATTTTAACTTAGCACCTAGAATGGGATACAACAAAATGAACTTCTACTAAATCTAAAAATGTTAACTGGGTGAATTAATACAACTAATTAGGAGCTACCGAGGTTATAATACCAACTGAAAAAATTAAAAAAAATTAAAATATAATTCCAATCAGACTGAAACTAAGCATAAATATGTGGTACCTGAAAAACACTATTAATTTAAAATGACATTAAGTATGCACCAAAATGATATCCGTGACTCGGAAGGACTTGAACTACTTTCTAATCTAAATTAACTATTGCCTACAATAACTGTCACAGTTGCATTTTAACCTGAAAAATCAAAAATTAGTAGGAATAGAACACTACAATAATCAAATATTACAAAAAGATGAAGTCTTACGACTCTTAGTAATTTTAGAACATGTCAGTTTGGATGTAATTTACTTCTTAGTACTTTGAAAAAAACCTGCGTTTTACTAAATCGAAACGTCGTGTTTGGTATTTTTATCGTAATGATGACAAATGTCCAACAACCTTTGTCTTTCTCATCTGATACTCCATCATTAACAAATTTCAAAAACAAAATAGTCCGGAATATTGGATTTTTTAAATGTTCTTTCGGAACGACAATTTTGCTAATTTTCGATTAGATGGTAATTTTATTTCTTATTATAGTGATACATTTATAAATTCGTTAAATTTAAACGGGTTTTCAACAAAGAATTTCTTTTTTTGTATTAAATACCATTTAATGCTTTACTTGTCAAACATATATTGTTTTTAACAAACTATCCCTATAAGCCACTTTATGTGACCACCAATCAACCATCTCATCATAAATAAATAATATGTTGATCTTTATTATCAATCAAGCACGTCCCGGATTCAGAAAACAACAAACACGGTCACCTCAGGTAGAACTGATTCATTATTATTATTGTCTCATTTATCTGTCAAAGAAACTATCTGGAGTAACATTTTGCCTTTTATAGGGAATGTATAGTCTGAATATTAATTTAAAGAACAATAAATTACTAAATAAATAAAATTGCTAAATAAAGTTCATGAAACAACGAACTATAAAATAAACTGTTTACTATGTACCAAGAGTTCCATAAAAGTGCCTACTTGATTTTCATATTTTGATATTTACAGAAAAATCATTTTAAAAACTAAGATTTATATTCTGTTCGGTTAAGGCATTAACCAAAGTCCACTACCTCCTAGTGTACCATATTATTTTGGAGAATATAGGTCCTCATTTTAGTTCATGGTTCATTATACTGACATCTAAATCATGAGTGATTAAACTAAGATTATTTATAGAACACCGACATAACAAAATAGGTGTTTCAGTATTTCTAATTTAAGCAAATTAAACTAAAAAATTCTACAATATAAAACCCACGATTTGCTTTAAAACGTGTTTAATTTTAATAATTCTAAGACTCACCGGTCCGTCTTGTAATCCGTTTTGAACGGTGGCAAAAATAATGTCTTAAAACAAAGCTGTAAAGCACCGAATAACTCCCGCGCGCGGTAACGCTACTTGACACTGACGCAGACTGACTGGCGGCAAAGACCGCGAAGTGAGAAGTCAAATGGTGGGGGAAACACTGATTGTAGTTTGACTGTGAGATCCAGGTGTAGCCGCTGTCCTTGAGCAAATCTGATTGTATTATTGACACACACTTAAAAAGTTGCACGAACGTATGTGAAAATATTCCGAGATAGATTGTGGCCCAGCCTAAAGCAACAAGAAATATTGTACACATTTTATGTAAAATTTTATCAAGATTTTTAAAAATTTTACAATAAAATATTAACAAAACAAATTGTAGAATTCCATCAAAATTAAAGTACCTACAGATACAATTAAAATTGACTGCTACAAAACAAATTTACATTCAAATAGGAGAAAAATTCAAGTTAACGATTTTTTACAGAATATTTGGTCAGAGGAAAAATGACTGGAACGACCTGGTCCAGTGACAGAAAGGGGAGAGTGACAGTGGAGCGCCTGGCAAAAACTAATAAAACTGTCAGCCAAGAAATAGCACAACTGCGACAGTGGAGCGCCTGACCTTGAGGCGCTCCACTGTCGTACCCTCGCGGGTCCAATGTGACAAGGGTTTTGACAAGGGTTCAAAAACTAAGGGGTCTTGATATCTATGGTGAGAGTGTGTTTAACTTGAAAGCAATATGTAAAATAAGCAATATGTATTAAAATAAGCATACATGTTACAGTATTTACATAAGATCCGGGTTCAATTCCCGGGGTTGTTAACAAATTTTACACTTCAAATTACTTTAAAAATAAAAAAGCCTTCAGATATTGAAATTGTAAATATAAGCTACATTGAAATAAGCTGTTATAGTCCGATTCATTGACACGCTTCTAAGTAATAGAAAACGTTATTGTATAAGACGTAAAATCGTGGATTGGTTGGCGTTTGACGTATTCCTAAGTAACTATTTTTCGTGGTCCTTTCTTTTAAATCAAGGCTCCTGAGTCGCACCCCTAGCGAAAATTATTTATGACAACACCTTAGCCAGGTAAGAGGCGCTCCTGTGTCGCGGATTCGAAAGGGACAGAAAGATAGCTTATTCTGACGTTGACCATAGAAAGTCTAACATTAGAAAAAATTATTCTACGTATTATTGGGCATAAACATGGGTAATAGTAATACATATTCATAATAAGCTCTACGAACAAGCATTTGTAGACCACCCCGTCACTTCATATCACAGTGTTTCCCAGTCAAAAAAGTCATAAAATACGATCATCAATCAGAAGCTTCTACATGTACATTTCTTATAGGCTACACTTGTGTTATACGACCATCTATCACAAACTTCTACATGTACATTTCTTAATAGGCTCCACTTGTGTTATACGACCATCTACCACAAACTTCTACATGTACATTTCTTAATAGGCTCCACTTGTGTTATACGACCATCTACCACAAACTTCTACATGTACTTTTCTTAATAGGCTCCACTTGTGTTATACGACCATCTATCACAAACTTCTACATGTAAATTTCTTAATAGGCTCCACTTGTGTTATACGACCATCTACCACAAACTTCTACATGTACATTTCTTAATAGGCTACACTTGTGTTATACGACCATCTATCACAAACTTCTACATGTACATTTCTTAATAGGCTACACTTGTGTTATACGACCATCTACCACAAACTTCTACATGTACATTTCTTAATAGGCTACACTTGTGTTATACGACCATCTATCACAAACTTCTACATGTACATGTCTCAATAGGCTCCACTTGTGTTATGCGATCATCTACCACAAACTTCTACATGTACATATCTCAATAGGCTCCACTTGTGTTATGCGATCATCTACCAAAAACTTCTACATGTACATGTCTCAATAGACTCCACTTGTGTTATGCGATCATCTATCACAAACTTCTACATGTACATTTCTTAACAGGCTCCACTTGTGTTATACGACCATCTACCACAAACTTCTACATGTACATTTCTTAATAGGCTCCACTTGTGTTATACGACCATCTACCACAAACTTCTACATGTACATTTCTTAATAGGCTCCACTTGTGTTATACGACCATCTACCACAAACTTCTACATCTACATTTCTTAATAGGCTCCACTTGTGTTATACGACCATCTATCACAAACTTCTACATGTAAATTTCTTAATAGGCTCCACTTGTGTTATACGACCATCTACCACAAACTTCTACATGTACATGTCTCAATAGGCTCTACTTGTGTTATACGACCATCTATCACAAACTTCTACATGTACACATCTCAATAGGCTCCACTTGTGTTATGCGATCATCTACCAAAAACTTCTACATGTACATGTCTCAATAGGCTCCACTTGTGTTATATGATCATCTATCACAAACTTCTACATGTACATTTCTTAATAGGCTACACTTGTGTTATACGACTATCTATCACAAACTTCTACATGTACATGTCTCAATAGGCTCCACTTGTGTTATGCGATCGTCTACCACAAACTTCTACATGTACATATCTCAATAGGCTCCACTTGTGTTATGCGATCATCTACCACAAACTTCTACATGTACATGTCTCAATAGGCTCCACTTGTGTTATGCGATCATCTACCAAAAACTTCTACATGTACATGTCTCAGAAGGCTCCACTTGTGTTATACGATCATCTATCACAAACTTCTACATGTACATGTCTCAATAGGCTCCACTTGTGTTATGCGATCACCTATCACAAACTTCTACACGTACATATCTCAATAGGCTCCACTTGTGTTATGCGATCATCTACCACAAACTTCTACATGTACATGTCTCAATAGGCTCCACTTGTGTTATGCGATCATCTACCACAAACTTCTACATGTACATGTCTCAATAGGCTCTATTTGTGTTATACGACTATCTACCACAACCTTCTGCATGTACATATCTCAATAGGCTCCACTTGTGTTATGCGATCATCTACCACAAACTTCTAAATGTACATATCTCAATAGGCACCACTTGTGTTATGCGATCATCTACCACAACCCTCTACATGTACATATCTCAATAGGCACCACTTGTGTTATGCGATCATCTACCACAAACTTCTACATGTACATGTCTCAATAGGCTCCACTTGTGTTATGCGATCATCTACCACAACCCTCTACATGTACATATCTCAATAGGCACCACTTGTGTTATGCGATCATCTACCACAAACTTCTACATGTACATATCTCAATAGGCACCACTTGTGTTATGCGATCATCTACCACAACCCTCTACATGTACATATCTCAATAGGCACCACTTGTGTTATGCGATCATCTACCACAAACTTCTACATGTACATATCTCAATAGGCACCACTTGTGTTATGCGATCATCTACCACAACCCTCTACATGTACATATCTCAATAGGCACCACTTGTGTTATGCGATCATCTACCACAAACTTCTAAATGTACATATCTCAATAGGCACCACTTGTGTTATGCGATCATCTACCACAACCCTCTACATGTACATATCTCAATAGGCACCACTTGTGTTATGCGATCATCTACCACAACCCTCTAAATGTACATATCTCAATAGGCTCCACTTGTGTTATGCGATCATCTACCACAACCCTCTACATGTACATATCTCAATAGGCACCACTTGTGTTATGCGATCATCTACCACAACCCTCTACATGTACATATTTCAATAGGCTCTACTTGTGTTATGCGATCATCTACCACAACCCTCTACATGTACATATCTCAATAGGCTCCACTTGTGTTATGCGATCATCTACCACAAATTTCTACATGTACATGTCTCAATAGGCTCCACTTGTGTTATGCGATCATCTATCACAAACTTCTAAATGTACATATCTCAATAGGCTCCACTTGTGTTATGCGATCATCTACCACAAACTTCTACATGTACATGTCTCAATAGGCTCTACTTGTGTTATACGACCATCTATCACAAACTTCTACATGTACATATCTCAATAGGCTCCACTTGTGTTATGCGATCATCTACCAAAAACTTCTTCATGTACATGTCTCAATAGGCTCCACTTGTGTTATGCGATCATCTACCACAAACTTCTAAATGTACATATCTCAATAGGCTCCACTTGTGTTATGCGATCATCTACCACAAACTTCTACATGTACATGTCTCAATAGGCTCTACTTGTGTTATGCGATCATCTAACCACAAACTTCTACATGTACATGTCTCAATAGGCTCCACTTGTGTTATGCGATCATCAACCACAAACTTCTACATGTACATATCTCAATAGGCTCCACTTGTGTTATGCGATCATCTACCAAAAACTTCTTCATGTACATGTCTCAATAGGCTCCACTTGTGTTATGCGATCATCTACCACAAACTTCTAAATGTACATATCTCAATAGGCTCCACTTGTGTTATGCGATCATCTACCACAAACTTCTACATGTACATGTCTCAATAGGCTCTACTTGTGTTATACGACCATCTACCACAAACTTCTAAATGTACATATCTCAATAGGCTCCACTTGTGTTATGCGATCATCTAACCACAAACTTCTACATGTACATGTCTCAATAGGCTCCACTTGTGTTATGCGATCATCAACCACAAACTTCTACATGTACATGTCTCAATAGGCTCTACTTGTGTTATACGACTATCCATCACAAACTTCTACTTGTACATGTCTCAATAGGCTCCACTTGTGTTATGCGATCATCTATCACAAACTTCTACATGTACATGTCTCAATAGGCTCTTCTAGTGTTATACGACTATCCATCACAAACTTCTACTTGTACATGTCTCAATAGGCTCCACTTGTGTTATGCGATCACCTATCACAAACTTCTACATGTACATGTCTCAATATTAAATGTTCGTCATTGCAAGTATTACTCGTACTCCAGAGCAGGCAGTGATGACGTTCACATTATTGATCACCTGTCATCATACAAACTGGCGAGTGGATAAGTGGGGGGGGGGGGGTGATGGGAATGCTCATTGTGTTAGACTCAATATCCTACATTAGACGACTTTGGAAACTGCCCTGATTGGAATGCCAATGAATGACTCTGGAAATTGCCAATTTATTGAACAAACAAATCCAATGTTCTTTCGGAATATAAAGATTTTTATATTTGTACAGTCAGATCAAAACAGTTGTTCGTGCATTTTTTTAAGCAGTCTAAAACGAACAATATAATTTTTCATAACTTCACTCGCCAATTCACAAGGACTATAACAAGACTGCGTGTTAGCTTTATTCAACGGGTGAAGCAATGGCCATCATCTCAGTTAGGGATTTGAACCTTGGGCTTTACTATTCGCAGTCAGAAGCGCTGTTTTTATTTCTAATAATATCTAGAAATTCAGTTGTAGAGGGGTAGTGGCAGTAGAAAATATAAACTTGATTTTTGTACTATTGCATTACTATACTAGGTTACAAGCCAAGTTCAAATCGTTAATTGCAAGAGTTAAATATTTTAACTGAATGTAAATAAAACATTTCATGCTAATTTAAACTAACAATACAAATTACCTTGAAAAAGAGGCTGTATATTTGTTGTAGATTTGTAGTTGTTTTTTTAGGGGAAAGGATTGCTCTAAGGCCGTTCTTAATTAAAGTTCAATATTGCCTTTAAATGGGGTCCTTATTCCGGGCGGATTAACCAGCTTTTGGCTCAATGTGGAATTTAACCGTAAAGGGAAATTTAACCTTAAAATGGAAATTTAACCGTAAAAGGGCTGTTTATTTAATAGTAAAGTGAATATTTCAGGAGACATACTTATTGACTTAAAATGAGACATATTTAGAGACACTTTATTCTAAGGGACGAGCAAGTCATATCTGTCAAACTTTTTGGAACTTATCATCATTCCGATTACTTTTTAAAATTAATTAGTCAACAGAAATACGAAAGGAATGCTACCTGGTATGAGATGGGCAAGAAAAAAAAGTTTATAATATATACATCTTTTGGCTTTCAAAGCCAGCTACCAAAATAAAAAAAAATAAAATAAAAAAAGAGACTAATAAGCAACGTCTAAATAAAATGACATCTACAGTACAAAGTACTTATGTCTTATGGTGGTAGTTTCCCTCGACGAAAAACACCCCAAAACACGGGTTTCTATTTCAATGATTCGGTCCTTATTATTGATCGTATCGCTACACTTGAAGTGTCATTGGATATGGGAAGAACCGTTCTAGTGGAACATAATCTGCTTTTTTTTGGAAAATTATGTGATTTTTTTAGTAATTGGCCAGTGAAGTAAGCAAAACTTCAAATGTCATTATTGACCATTTTAAATTAAATAAACTCAAAAAAGCAACTTATAGTCCACTAGATTGGACCTTCAGTAAACAAATAGCACTCACTATACGTCATTCTAATAATAAACACAAACCGTACAGTTGAAATAGAAAAGCATGTTTTATTTCAACACTCGATATGAAATTATTATCGATATTATGGCTACGATACTTTATCGATACTATTATCGATATTTTCTTTCGTTATCCCATCCTTACTCACAAGGTGGATGAGGTTTGTCGGTAACTATCTCAGAATGTTAGGAATGTGAACATCTTCAAATAAAATTAGGGTATTTTCAATTAGTTAAATATTTATTGTAATTCATGATTTTCAATTGCTTTGTATTTTTGATTACAGAAAATATAAAAGTAATTTTTTATTCATATTTTGTGTTTTGTAAATATTTTGTGCTTTATAATACAACTTATATGTGTTGAGAGGAACAACAAATATCTTGTTAGTGAAAGTGTATATATGTGAGTTTGCAGTTACGTACACGATAATGTTTTTTAATTTTTGATATTTAGTAAGTATTAATATGTGTTATAAAGTAATTTATTATATATCCTACAATCAATATTAATGGTAAGATCGTCGTTTTCATATTTTTTTCAGAAACATGATCATACTTATCACGGTAACTAAAAAAGACGGTAGGGAACACGCGCACGATGCACTGTAAATTGTACCGGGTCTTTAGACCGGTACATTTCTTTTTTTCTTCGTAGTCTGCCGGGCTGCCTGAGATTCGCTCAGGCCTGCGTTTTGCGTACTTTGGTGGCCGTTGGACTCGGTCGTTCCGTGTTCCAGCTTGAGTCGGTCCGGTTGGCCAGTTTTTCTAGTCGTGTCCTGGCTGCTTTCGTCAAGTCATGGTTGCCGGCTGAGAGACACTAAAACTCCAGGGGCCTTGAGTAGGACGTTTCTGCCCTCGGCCTGCCGTCCGGGGATTGTCTACCATCTGCACTGCTAGCCTGGCCTGAGGACCATGTTGGAGCCTGGAGGCGCCCGCTACCCGCTCTACATCTTTGTGGTATAAGTCTCCTGTCCTCAGGTCAGTGTATTCCATCTTGTTTTCCCGGCGGCTGAGCTGCGGGTTGCTAATGTGAAATATATAAAGAAAAAAAAGAAGAAAAGAATGGTGGTGGAACAATTTAATGTGGGCTAGGTCTAAAACAAACAGTTTATGCAACACAGCCATTGGGGACTTATATATATTTTTTTTATTAAAGAAAGAAAAACTTGAAATACAAAAAGAACTTTTGGGTGTTAATATTTATTTATATTTATATTTCTTGTTATTAATTAATTAGTTTTATTTGTTGTTATATCTTTTTAGATTTTATAGTTGTTAGGTCCCTATGGTTAAGTTATGTTATTTATTTATATGTTTAGGCCTAGTGATTGTTATTTATATTTTTTTGTTCATTGTATTATGGAGGTCGTGAAGTGACTTTTTACTAAAACGGTACCGTGTTATATTTTTTTTAAATTGTTTAATTTTTAAACTTTCACCAAAAGGGGATTATGGGACTTTTACGTAACTTCTAATTCGGAGCTGCCCAGGGATTCCGGCTTACTCCCTGGCCCGGTGGAATTATGGGATTTGGGCTAAATTGCCGGTTTAATTGTTGTTTGCCAGAAGTTTTCTAAATTTTCACTTTTATTTGGGGCTTAAAATTTGCTTACGTTGGGGGTGTCTCTGGCTAGGCTGCAGATAGGCCATGTAGTTTTTAATTTGGTAATTTTGGTATTTGTTGAGTTTGTTGTTTTGTAGCTTTTGTGTATTATCTTGTTAATTTTAGTGTTATTTGTTATTTATTTAAGTGCGAATTAATATTGTGGCCTTCGGCCGTTTTGATTAATTAATATTTTCTGGTTTTCTTGATAATAAAAGGTAGTTTTGCTCAGCTGCCGAGTTTTATTTTGGACCCTCCAACTGCCACCCGCGATCCCATCGCTCGACTTGTTTTGAGCCATCCCCCGGTTGGCACGCTTACCAGCTTTGGTGGGGGGATGGGTCTCAATCGGTAGCAGAGCGTGGTTGCCTAAAAAAAAAAAAAAAAAAAAAAAAAAAAAAAAAAAAAAAAACTCTCTTGGTTGTTGACGGTGGGTGTTTGCCAGTTAGTAGGCCATGGTTGGCCGACCTACCGTCAAGGTGTCTTGGTATTACAAAAAAAAAAAAAAAAAAAAAGAAATGTACCGGTCTAAAGACCCGGTACAACCTCCCTCTGCAAAACTCAACACACCCAGGCAGGGGAGAAAACTCGGTACCTCAGGGAACCAAACAGAAGACGAAGAAGACCTCCGAAGAGTGGTGTTCCAAGGACGTCCAAGAGAAACTAAGAGGGGAAACCCCTCGAACAGGGAGCGAACTACCCTGACTGTCGGGCCCGACAAGAAAAGAGAGAAAGAAGACTCTCTCAGAACAGCCACCTAGGGCGCAGAGGTGATCAATCTCTTTGCCCCAAGAAACCCCCAGGAACACCAACTCCTGGACCAACCGTTCCCCGGAAAGCCTTAAGCTGGGACACATGGGCTTTCCTGAACACCCTGCCTGACTGGGGATCAACCAGCAGAGCAGTCACCGGTGACAAAAACCTGTCGATGCGGTGGGGACCAGACCACCGATAGCACAACTTTGCAGCTCTTCGTTCCGCGGCCGAACCGACCGGGTGAGCCTGACAAAGAACCAGATCTCCAACCTGAAAAGGGTTAGGAGTACGACCCTTATCATACCTCCTCCTCACTCTCTCTCTAGCACGTAGCAGGTTGCGCCGAGCAGCCCGCCACGTGGACACTACGTCAGTGGCACCTGGCGTAGGTAGAAGATCCTCTAGCCTCCACAAGTTGGACAAAGGGTTGTTAGGAGGGTAGCCATGTAGAATTTCGAAGGGAGTGGCATTGTGACTCTCATGCTTGGAAGAATTAAAAGCAAGCTGGAGCCAAGAGAGACTCTCATCCCAGGTGTTTTGCTTCTCAGCATGGAAGGTAATAAGGGCAGACCGAAGATTGCGGTTGAACCGCTCTGCATCTGCAACTGCTCCCCCGGTTGGCACGCTTACCAGCTTTGGTGGGGGGATGGGTCTCAAAATCTTGGTGTCAATGACGTCACACAGACGTATCAGCTGCTTCACCTGTTACACTGAATGTAATAATCCGTTAATAACTATTATTATGGCTATACAAATACTTTATATAATAATAATATTAATATATTATACCAGCCGTACTCGCCCGCTTCGCTGGTCATAATATTGAGTATGGTTATTTAATCTAATATTCAATTTAGAACAGCTGATGTTTTTATTTTTAAAAGTTAATGCTACCACAATTTTATTCAATTTGTTTTTATTTGACAGCCGTTAATCAAATAAATCAATCAATTAATATAGCTCCATAAAAATACCATGGGAATTTTGGAGGCCAATGGGACTGAGTCCTGAGGTCGAAGAGGAAAATCCTTTCTTAGAGAGCCTCTAGGAGCCAAGATAAGCATTTGTTCAAAATTTAAATTTATATTTTGTTTAAATCAATCAATTAAATATATTTATTGTGTGCATGGATGTCCCTAGTATAAATTAATGTATGATGTTAAATATGATCACAGAGAATAGAGATAAAGCAGAGTGTCAGCACAATGCTATGAAGTGGCCATCGTTTTACGCTTCTTCAATCACTACTATCGGATTTTTTTTATTATAGACCCCTCACTTTGAGGCGCTACTGTATTTACAAAACAAACGCTAAAAATTATCTAATGACGTACATGTTCAATGTTCAATCTACTTAACAACAGTACGAAAGGTCTTTAAATTTATTCTACTTGTTTAATTTTATGTGAGTTACAACTAAAAAAATAGTGATGAATAAACTTTATCTGTATTAGCAAGGCTACTACTAGACTGAGTTATTGTTGCTAGTTGATGCAATTGTTAGCAATTGACTGCATATATAGCAGGTTTTCCCCCAAAATAAGGACTCACGGCGGTTGCCATTTCGCCTACCCCGCTGACACTTTGGCTAAGCTATCTAGACTCTGTGACTGTGTACATTACAAGGTCACTTGTGGCTTTATTATTGATTATTTATGACTAATCAACCTTGTAATAAAGCCTAGATCAACAGTTACTGTACATTAATTCTTCACAATCCATATTACCTGCTTTTGAGGTTTTATAAATTATAATCAGAACAATATTTGAATTTAAGATGTTTGAACACAATAAAACTGTTATTAGTTACATTGTTTTTGAGTAATTTAAATAATCCAAATATTTTGTTAAATTTAATTGTATTTGTTTTCTTGGTACAGGATTTTGCATAGATTAGTTTTTCAACACTAAAGGTGACCTTCATAGATTGGATTATGTATACTAAGTACCAAGTAGCTATGCGGTGCTGGGTCGTTATCATTATACTTCTGCAATATTGTTGCTGCAACTAATACTGCTAACTACCTTTTCTGATTCAATCTCTAAAACTAGCATTAACAACGACAAAAGGACGGCTTTTCGTCCGCCTGGGCGTGGGCTGGGCCTACTTGTCTCTCCTCACTCTACCAGAAATAGACTTCCGGCCTACGTCGGTAAGCAGGTATCCCTACTAAATGCATTATCGACTCCCCAGCAGTGGCTTGCGGTTTGGGAAACGGCCACCTCAATGTTTAAATGTTGACCTCTCGTAACAAAGCTTAACCCAAGTTTTATAACCATCCAGAAACCTGCTCCCCCGATTTTTTTTATTCAACCAATTATTACATCAAATACACAATAGATACAGATAAATTCAAATGGAATATAAATAGTTACAACAATGACAATAGATAAATAATTTTTACAAGAACTATAAATATAATTTGAAAATATAAAAGCAAAATAAAAAAAAAAATAAGACTTGGGTCCTAAGGAATTTGCAATGGGAGAGGAGATAGACCTTCTTATCTTAAAATTATTTACAATACTGCCTA
>JAQJVL010004237.1:0-47812 GCA_035578905.1 Stictocephala bisonia | reverse complement strand
TTAATCAACAGTTCTTTGTTTTGTGAAAAAATCACTGTATTGTAATTACGTTCATACATTTGTTATTTAGCATTATATTTCTTAAAACATTTATTTTTACCATCATATACTAAGTCAAATGTTTTGTGTAGGCCTAATGTGTGGTGTATTTACTTATAATATGTGCGTTTCGTGCTAGTTGTAAGCATCAATTCGATATTTTTTAAAATATTTTAATTTCAGCCAAATTATATGCAAAAATAAAGAACAATTTATACTGTCTTTGTCTAGCATAAGATTAGTACTTAGAAAATCCGCAAGTTGCGTAGCTGTCTCCAACTTGTGAGTGTATTGGTCAATTGCCGCTAGGTAGCATTAGCTGTTAAATACATCAAACACTTAAATGGAAAGATTTTACATTATTTTTTTATTATTATACCTAAAAGTATTTTATTAAACTCAACCGTAACCATAAAAAATATTTCAATATTATTATTTAAAATAAAACACTTAAATTAAACACAATTTAACATGTTTATGTTCTGTAACAATACTACCTACCCAGATAAAAATAAAACTGTTAAGTTATATAGATATTATACAGTGATCAAGTAACACTCGTAAGGGTTGATACAGATCAAATAGAATTTTTGAAGGCCAGATGGGTTGTGTAATTCACAACCTCTAAGGCCCATTTGCCATTAGCAAAATTAGCATTAGAGATAGAAATTGATGTTTTGTCCCGGCTACGTGTTATAACGGTTTTCAGCCAGCCGACAACAGGTTGCGGCAACCTGTTATTTTGGCAACTGTTGTCGACTGCTCGTTTTCAATCATTGCGGCTGGTGTTGTGTTATTCAACTTTTCACTATTGGTTGCCTGTTGTTTTTAAATTGAGTTAGTGTTGACTATTAGTTGACTTATGTTTAACGGATAATGTTTTTGGAATTAAATTAAATTAAAAGTCAGTTCATAAACAGTTATTTAATTAATGACATTACGTTATTATACAATACTCATAGCATACATTATTATTTGTTAGTATTTTTTGGAATTAATAAATAAAGATTTATTAAATTAATATGGTTATGTAAATGTGATTCATCGTTAAATATAATTCATTTTGACTACACAAATAATTAATTAGATATAATTTAAATACTACAACAATGTCATATTTCGGCAATGCCAAAGACCGGATTGATATACTAAACAGACGAATACCGTTGTAGGTTGAAAGGCTGTTGTCAAAATAACAGGGAGTTTTCAGCAACGCGTTGCGGGGATAACTGTTGTCACGTGACAACACTGTTATTTACCCTGTTATGTTATATAACGGCCATCTCTATTTGCCATTTTGCAATGATTAATTTATAGTACTCGTACTCGAATGCATTTAGATTTGGATTAGATTGGAATTGAATAGAAAAGTGATAGATTGGCTGTTGCAAAGTTATAGGGTTACAGTATTAATTTGAAAAACGTCCTTTCATTTATAATCTCAAGTAATTTGAAGGTAAGCAATGTTTGGTATACATGCACCTCCTTTCCGTTACATAAAAACTGAACACTTTCGTAAACTTTTGTTTAAAATAAGCATATACTTAGCAGGTACAACGAAATCTGTTTTTATTTTGGAGGTTCACTAGGCATTCTGATGAATTTTATTTGAATAATAATCCAACCAATTACTTAGTTATCATGTACATCCTTTGTATCCTTAAAGTGAATGTTTTATTCAAATGTTGAAAAGTACTGTTCATTGATTGGATAGTCAAGGGGAGTTGTAATTACACTAGTTAGGAATTCTCTAATTGGGACTCAGCCTATCTCAAGTATACTATTAGAATGTTTTTCAAAAACTAACAAAGACTATTTCTGGTTATTAAAGCTTATTGTTCTTGTACTTGAACATGGCTTGTTTTAGCCCTGTTTTATGTACTACCGTACCACATGGCTAAATTGAGTTGTTTTTCAACTAACATCGACATTTAACACTATCTGAAGATTTAACTAACCTATATTGCAGGTAGAAAAATATGGGATGGAGGGTAGAGATTCGCAGCTGCATGGAAGAAGACATGAGAAAGCCAGTACCTATTTCCTTTTCTGATATTGATTTCAAGAACGTCAAATATCTGTCGAAGTTTGCTGTCTGTATAGGCTACTGTACTGTGGAATTGTAACTCCGACTTCATGCCATTTGAATGAATTTGTGCTCCACAGCATTAGTGTGGACTGGATCCATGAAGATAAGGAAGTAGATAATCATCATATGCTGTAAACCTTTCAGCACTCAGCAGGTTTTCAATCACTCAGAAATGCATTGGCTTGCTCATCTAGGTGCGTATATAATCAAGGGTCTTATACAGTACAGTAATAGCATTGATTTTACTATACATAGAAGATAGTTCCATCCAATGTTAAATTTTGAGGCACGGAATATGGGAGCGACCGTGCTGCAACCTGTCGTGAATCAAGTTAAAGAGGTCGAAATTGCCTCCAGTTTCGACTGTTCGGTTGCACAACCTGGGAGCAGTAAAGGAAACTAATCACTCCCTCCCATTCTCTCTTGTTTCTTTTAAGACGCTCGTCCGGACTGTCGCCCCTGCACCTGTCGTCGGACTGTCGCCGATTGGCCTTGATAGTGGGTCAAAGTGGGATATTATTCCTTGCTGTGCTATGTCTTGCACGGAAAGAAATCGCGATCTTTTAATTAGGCCTTAAGGGTTTGTGAATATGAAAAATGTTAGGGGACATTTTTTTTTGTTATTTTATCAATGTAAATAACAGTGTGTTACAGATGTTTAGTTAAAACATTATACATTACGGTATCTAAAATGATGTAAATACTACGTATTGTAAGTTTATTGATATTTTAAGTAGTAATTGTATATTTAGAAGTAGCAAGAAAAATGGTGGTAGTTCTAAATTGTTAAAGGCTAAGTTGTTAAGTCCCTGAATAACACCAACATTTTATATAAGCAAATACCAAACATTTTATATAAATTTGAGAGACGTAAAAAATTATATAAAATTTCTACGAAAAGACCATATGACAGTTTTTCAAAATTATTTTGCAAAATGTACTAACGAATTAAATAATGTGAACAATTTTGCAAAAAAACAATTATTATTCAACATTATTAGAAAATCACAAATATCATAACATATAATTTAAAGATATTTATCTAGAACATACAACTTCTTATATGTATTATTAATTTTCTATAAATAAATTCAAAAAGTCATACGTATTAGAATGAAATAATTTAAACAATTTAGAATTTTTATAATTTTAGTGTTAAATAAACTTATGAAAATTATAATTTCGCTTACCACTCAAATTACTACGTCTCATATAAAGTTTTATTTCTTAGACTTCACATTGTTACATTTTGCCATGGTTTAAAAATGGAGATAAAGAGAAAATATCTGCTATATTGATGATTTCATAAATAGTGGCGGAGTCATAAAATGAAAAAGAAAAAAAACATACACACACACAATTCGACTGCGTTGCCGAAAATCCTGTAATACCTCACTCTCTGGCCGTTAACGAGTTGCGCGCAATCCTACCTGCGTTAATTGCTATGTCCCAAGGAGGCCCCAAATCAGTGCTCGAGTTGCGCGCAATACCGATTTCAGATAGTCCGTCCAGTCTTGGCCGCTCAAAAATGCAACTTAGACCACAAGCTATGCTATAGAAATATTTCCGTAAATATCACAATTCCTCAAAAATAACTTGAATTGTCTGTCACTGGTCTGATTCCGAATAGCACCAAACTTATACTACAAAATAAGCACATATCTGCTTATTCTGTGCTTATAACTTCATGGTTATTGGTAAAATATAATAATTATCTATATCAGCTGAACTTGTTTCGAAGATGACAAAATCATAATTTCATTTTATTCTAACAACAAAAGTGTGACAATATCTGAATTGATGTTGGGCTTGAATTTGAAAGAAAAAAAATTTTTAAATGGATAATATTTTTATTAAATAAGTTATTTTTAAAAAACTACCGTTTCAAAATATACAATATTACTGTAGCATAAAAACGTTTGCATGTACAGTAAGCCTGTGTGAAATCTCAGATTATCGATTATTTTGGTGTACTAGACTAACAATCATTGCCTATCCTTTGTTTTTCCTGTAACGTTTTAGGTGCAGCTCGGATGTTTTGTCATAGGACCCTCTTCCTATCTCTCATTAGTGATTTAAATTATCACCGTAATTAATGTATGTCCTAATTAATCTAATGTGTAGCTAAATAAGTGTAAATAATATAATTTGTTTGACTTTTATTTATCTTTTTAACCGCAGATGTTTAATATAAGTATGTTTGCCATTCATTTAAATGTTAATATTAAATTACAATAATTTTTAAACATGTATAGCCTAAATAACTCCCCACATATTTAGAGTTGAAGTGTTTGGCTATTAATAAAGAGCCCTGTTCTTCTAATTAGGATTAATTTAATTTACCTTATTTGAAAGTGTATGCTTATCATTAATATATATATTTGGTGGTGGCTTCAGTTTGCAACCATATTATTACAGTTATGCACAAAACCCAAAGTTACGTATTATTTT
Organism: Stictocephala bisonia; assembly: GCA_035578905.1. NCBI lineage: Eukaryota > Metazoa > Arthropoda > Insecta > Hemiptera > Membracidae > Stictocephala > Stictocephala bisonia. The sequence continues at coordinate 43,233 of JAQJVL010004237.1, read as the reverse complement.
TTAACTATATTATTGTTAATTTGTAATAGTTATTTGTTTATATATTTTTGTTAGTTCTGTTTTGTTAGTTATTTATATAGTTGTTAGTTCAATGGAAACATATCACAACAGTGGAAAGTAATAAATAGTTTGACAGGAGAGGCCTCAAACAAGAACATAGAGCGCATTGAGTTACAAGACAGAACAATCACGACAGACCCAAGCGTTATCGCAGATGAGATAAACAAATACCTTATCGCTGTCCAAGCCGACCGACCTCGTACAGTTCCCACATCGACTCTCCAACCTATTCGTTCTTATCCACAATCATTCTTTATAGAGTCAACTACTGTAAATGAAATAAAACAAATAGTGAACAATTTAAAAAATAAAAAATCAACAGGTTTTGATATGATTAGTGTTCATTTATTAAAATTCATTACAGATGAAATCGCTTCAGTACTGGTAATTAACGTCAGTTTTAGCACTGGCATTTTCTCTGAAATGTTGAAGTTCAGTTGTTCCAATATTAAAGAAAAATAATTATTTAATTTTTAATTAATAAAAAATAAAAAATAATTATATTTTCAGGAATTTTAATATTGAAATAACATAAAATGATTTTTTTTCTTGACTAGAAGCCATTGTCATGAAACACATGTACAACTCTCTTGTTCACGTTTTTGAATTATTTGTGTCTATAGTTTTAGATTATTTTTTTACTTTAATTGAATTATATTTTCAGGAGTGTAAACACTGCAGGTGGCGATCGTGTGTCTTCTATTATGCAATTATATGTATTGCTAGACTCATATGTTTAAATGTTTTTTTAAATATATATTTTTTCTTTAATCAAACTGGTCACATAACTCGATATAGTGGCCAGTTAATTTCCAAATAAGTACTATGTAAATAGATAATTGTCATTATTAGTTGGAAATAAATTCATTTATTCTTGGCATTGTTTGTTTTGTTTATTCTCACTTGTGTAAATAAGTCATATTCGAAGTGCTATAATGAAAAACGCCACAGAGTGCGGCTATAGTTTATTTTATTATTATTTAGACTCTGTAGTTACTTAAAATTAGTTATTGCTTATGTTATTGCTGGTCACGCTACTTGTGAAGTGTTACCAGTATAATTCCAGAGTGTCTTTTCCAGAGAAATTGAAAATATAAATAAATTGCAATTTATCCATACTTTCACATCTAGTAAAATAATAGAAACGTGCATGAAAACCAGATGTGTTAACTTCAATTGTATTCGCCTTAGACATACTTTTTACAAAGGTCTGATTCAATCAATGCTATAGAACGGTATTTTTGGAAGGGGGACATAAACAAAATTTACAATAATTTCAACCTGATTAAAATAATGAAAATTGACTCTAAATCAGTAGTCTAGTTAGTTATATTCTATAACGAAAATATTTCCTAACCAATTTCAATTGACATTGAGATTGTTTTTCTCAAGAAGTAATAATAGTCATAACTTTATAATTCTTAAAAAAACTGACCATTCACCAAACAATGAAATATTTTACAAACAATCATGTAATTACTTGGAACCAAAAAATATGTTAATGTTAAAGACAGTAATAATAAAACAGACATTTATAATAAAAAGATAAATAATGCTATTTTAAATTAAATGCCTATACACAGATTGTCAGGCCATAAGATGAAAGCTATTTTTATCTTGTATACAAGTAGATTAGTAGTTTTGTTATGATTTTTTCTAACCCTATCACGACATTTGAATCTAACCTGGGTTTTATATTTTGCCCAGTATTATTCTATATAAATATCATAGGCCTATTTCAATATTTATTTTGCCAAAGAAATAAATAATGTCACATTTTTAATATTTCACTATATTACATATTCCTGGAATATTTGCAGATTAATTTCATAATTGAAATGGGAGTCATTGATTGGATTTGAAAACAATTTATTTTTTAATCAATTACCGAATACGAAAAAATTAATGATTTAGTCCAACAGTCGATTTAATCACCTAATCGATGGTTAAAATGCAATGAATAAAGATTTTTCAGATGGGCTATATAATATGAAAATGTTTACTTAAATCAGCAGTAATTATCGCCAGCATTGCCGATAAGTTAGCGGTCTATTCAAGTGTGTCTATTTACAAATACAAGGTGTGTCAATCATATAAATCAACATGGTGTTTTAATTTATTCAGTTATAAATATTTCTTTATTCAATATGAATGTCAACTGAGTTTTACTGTAATAGTATCAACACAGTATTCTATATTATTCGAAAGAGATGCAAGCAAATGAAATAATAGAGAACCCGGATAAAAGTTGGCAATATTTATCAAAGCAGGACGTTGTTTGTGTGTGTGACTAGAGGAAGGAGAGGGCGGGGCGGCTGTCTGGAGAATAGGAGAGTGGGTTGAGGAGGGGAGGGCGGGGCGGCTGTCTGGAGAATGGGAGAGTGGGTTAAGAGGAGGGAAGTGAGAGAGAGACGGAAGAGCGTGCGAGAGAGAGGAAATAGGGCTATGCGCAGCGCAGCGTGGGGCCTCAAAACAGTTTTGGGGCCTCGCCACAACTCTCCCATATGGATGGAGTATCTCTTTATATAGTAAAATCAATGGTAATAGTGTCAAGTCGATCGTCTCGACTGGAACGATACGGCCAAGCGGTAATAGGGTGACAAAAATAATAGGATGAGTCACCCTATTACCGCAGCGCTGTGGAACGTTGCAGCCTATTACCGGAATGTAGCTAGGTTTCCCATCTCTAGTGTAGTGAGTGATGGGATTACCTGATTACCTGCTCTTTTAGCTTTTTAGGGATGGGAAATGTAGTTCATTAGACGGAGTTAGTTCACTCCGGAGTTATAATGACTCGGAACTAGTTCCGCGGAGTCGTTCCAACTCCGAACGTCGTTCCAGTTCAACATGGAGCGAAGCTCAAGTGAGTCGCTCCGAGTGGATGCGCGCGCATCACGTACTTCACTCCTTTGTTTTGATCGTTCCAACAACTCCGGAACTATGTTAGTTCCATGGAGTGGGGAGAGATACGTCGACACTGCAGCCGCTCTGACACTGTAGTGATGGGCCAGAAATCACAACCTGTGATTTGATCACCGTGATTTTAGAATCACAGGTCGACCTGTGATCACGGGTCCAATCCAAACCGCTCAGTACAGTGATTTGCTACGTCATCAGCTCACCCACTCCGGCTCTTCTCAAGTGAACTGCCAATGTGACTGTTCTTCTTGACTGAACGAGAACGACTGAGCTGTAAATTAGTTTGCTTTCTTGCCGTCTGCTGTAGAGCAGCGCTGCAATTCGTTTCTGCTCCAACTTTATTTATTTTGAGACTAATGCTTATATTTAATGTTATATTAATTAACATTTCTATCAAACTGATATTCTGTCAGATGTGTTTAATAGATAAGCAATAAAAAAGTCTATTGTAAACAACAAAAAAACTATAATCTAAAAGTAACTACCTGTTTTTATTTATTTACCAATATATCAATTTGATAAATAGGTTAGGTTAGGTTAATATATGTCTAACGTATATTTCTTCAGTTTATAATTGTGTATAGCCTATTACCAATAATAATCAATAAATTTAGTATGCTGTAAAATGTACTTGTCTACAATGCTTGTGTGGTAAATTCTATCTAGCTTAAAAATATATTTGTTTTTTGTATATTCTGCATGGATTTAAATTATCTGTACAATAGTTTAGGTACAAGTTCAATATTTCATGCCAAATAACATCTTAACTATTCAGCTCACCTATGTTTTATTCTACTCCGTTTATCAATCACTTGTAATAACTAACAATAACTGCAAACCATCCTAGCATAGGCCCAATCCGTAATTTGAATTTGTTGTTCATTCAGGGACATGGAATCACGGACCACGTTTAGAATTAGAATTGAAAGAGCGGATTGAGCGGACCACGGTTGGAATTAGAATTGAAAGAGCGGATTGAGCGAACCACGGTTAGAATTGAAAGAGCGGAATGAGCGGAATCGCCGAAATCACAGTTGGAGCTGAAAGAGCGGAATCACTCTTAATCACAGGTCTGGCAAGTGAGCGGGAGCGGTTATCACTGCTCAGCTAAAAGAGCAGGTAATCCCATCACTACATATAAGTAGATACTTAGGGATTACAGATGGTTATTAATTAGGGACGGCGCGAACGCAGTCCCCGCTATCAAAAATTACGCGCCCGAGATACCCACATTTGGGGCATTCGCAGGAGTCAGCCCGACCGTAGTGCAATGGACAGGCCTCGTCCTGGGGGAATCGCCTTCATGATCACGGTAACCCCTACGCCAGGTAAGTATTAGAGATGTGTCGTTCGGTCACGACCCGTTCATTTGATCCGGATCATCTTAGTGAACGAGAGATCCGGATCACAATGCTCAAAAAGACCCGTTCGAGCGGGACCCGTTTCGACCGACACCGATAGATGATCCAACCAATATGTTTCGAGACCGAACGACTGACCCGGACCCGTTGACCGAAACCCGTGACCGAGACCCGAACGAACGAATGTGAACCTAAAGAACTAGACAGAGAATTTGAACGAATTGCTACCAAATATCACCGGCGTAGATAAACGGGTCTCGGTCAAGTCTCGGTTCTCGTTCATTTCGTTCAATCAGATCTTTCAGGTCGTGACATGTTTTTCAGAATAATTCTGTTTAGATGAATGGCTCTCGCCTAACTTGACTGTTTCTTTCTTGTTACTTGACATTCCTGAAGATTTCTGAGGAGAGTTATACAGTTGCTACTGCTGAATTTTATAAATTTGGTAAGTATTATTATTTTATCATGCAATAATAATATTGAGTATCAAAGTGAAAGTAAACAAGATTTTGTTTTTAAACCATAATTTGTAAATAGTTTAACTACTCGTGATATTTTGATACGTTACTTTACATTTATTTGTATGCAGATTTATTTACATACAAAATTATGTACCATTAAACATTGTTCAAACTTAAACAAATGTTCTTAATTTTTCTTGAACTCACTTATTGGAGAATTATTATTATAAAGTAAAACTATTATATAAAAACTCAAACATTCCAATAAAATATGATAAATTTATTAGTTGAGGCCTTTCACAAACAAAGTTTGCATCATCAGGACTCAGTCAATTAAACAAATGTATTTTCCTTAATTTTAATTATACCTTTCCTTTATTTATTAATAATTTATATATTATTTAAAATTGCTAAAGTATTTAAAATAGTTTTAAGTTAAAATGAAGTGCACAATGGCACAATAACAAAGTTTAGTCTACATGTCCGAGTTCGCTTGTCAGTAACCGTTCAATTAAACGGATCCCGTGAACGGGTCATTTGAACGGGTCACCTTACTGACCTGAACCGAATGATCCGGATCACTAAAAAGTAGAGATGGGTAACTCCGGAGTGAACGACAAACCGAACTTCCCATCTCTAGTAAGTATGAACAGTAATACGTAATCTGTGGTACGGTATGAGACTACTGTTAAATATTGTGCCGAGTTGCAACTTAACACGTTGCCAATTGATCCTCGTTGTAAAGATGGATGTTTATCTTCCGCGTTTCGAGTTGTTTATATTACAATTCCGATTAAGTTCGATCGTTGAAAATTTAAAATAGACCACTCTAAGTATTTATATAGCCGATATAAGTGGTAAGGATAAAAATCAAACGCTCCGCTGAAGAACTGATCTAACCGCTCTAATGCGGATACCGACGGAACTACTGACGTACGTAGATCCAGTGACTGACGCGAGGTGTCGCTAACATCGCCTGTTGAATATAGCTCTGTGTATAATACATTTTACCATCTAAATGATTAACTTCGTTTCTTGCCAATTTAAAAATTCTAGCTTATCTAACGAGATGCCATGTTGGTTGAACAATTTTTTTATGTTGTTGTCGTATCATTGCCGCAATTAGTTTTATTCAATCGCCTACGAAGCGTTGCATAACTGAATTTCACTCTCAACCTTAGTTTAAACATTGAATAACAAGAGTACGCCGATACTGGTGACTCTCGGGATTAATATCATACTTCTCAGGATCATTCTATAGTATGTTCTTCATTTAACCGCTTCAATCTAGAAGTGATTTACCAACCACGATGAAGAGGTATAACTCTCTTCCCTGAGCGTGAGGCAGGCTCGGAGGCTCGTATCAGTCGTACCCGTGCTTACTTGTGAGGCCGAAGGTGCTTGTCATCGATGATCGTTCAGCCTCTTACGAGGTGGAGAAGAGAGCAATCAGAGTGGTTAACTAATAAACTACTGTTATATACAAGATCTTATCTTATCTCTTTACACCTTTGTAAATTAAGTTTTCTTTGATTTTAGTTTGAAATTATATTTTATGTTGTTTGTATAGTTTTACACAAGGTTGAGTGGAAGACAAGAATAAAGACATTCATTCACCCCACCCTAACCTCCGTATACAATAGTAAGCGGGATCGGGCGCTGAATAAAAATTTGTTATAGACTCATCATGTGTTCCCCTCCACGGAAATCTTTAGTAAAAGGCGAAAGATTTATACATTTTGAAGGGAAACCAGAGTGAAGCGCTTCTGGTTCCAGCGACTGACCGACCAAACATGTTGTTACCAAACAGTGTGAGAGTCCAGCTGTACATGAACGTGTAGTTACTAGTAATGATGGCTTTTATTGATTTTTCGTCGTTAAGAAACACCGGTACGTTCTTCTAAACATCATGCGACATTTAAAGTCAACACGTACACAAAAAAGCAAAAATAAACTTAGCTTAAACGTAATATTAGAATTTTTACTGAACGAGAGCTTCTAACAAACCCCTACAGATGTCTCGCTGTAGCTGTAGGACAGTGAATTGTTTCACCTAAATGCCGCTAGAGCCGCGCTCTCATCGATTCAGAATGCTGTGAGAACGTGAATCGATCAAATGTGTAATTCTTTTCTGTATGCACTGTGAACTAACTTTTTTTCTGCATTAATTGTCAACCACCTATTGGTACTTGGTATTTAACACTGATTGCTCTAATACAGGTCGATATTCACAAGTGTTAAGGTTACCGTACAATAACGTATGATGTTGTATTTACTTCGCGGTCATTTTAGATACATTCAGTTTGTGAGGTAGCTCGGTAAGAACAAGAAAAATATATCGGCATTTTGGCTAAGATCAAAGTATAGGCAGATATAGTGTGTGCAGATATAGATAGTGTTGGCTAAGATCAAAAAAATATAGGCAATATGATTTGATCTGTTCTTATCAGCTTAACATCAGTAGGATAGTGTTTTACTTGCTGAAGATAATCGATAGTGTTTTACTTGCTGAAGATAATCGATAGTGTTTTACTTACTTACCTTATCAAATAATATTTATTTTATTTTAAAGAGAGGCCGATCTCCTTCTTAACCTTACTCTGCTCATTCCTCATAGGCTATGTGAATATACATTGATCTGTGCAAGGAATGTATTCGGACAGAGTGAGGAGGTGAACCAGTACAGTGGAAGGTGAATATTACTGATAAATCTTCCAGTTCTAGCCGTATTCGAACCAGCGTTATCTCTAACTCAATCTCAACTTCCTGACACCTTAAACCGCTCTGCCACCGGCTTACACATGGTAATTAATTGATGCATAATTAGAATAAACGTTTAGCATTTATTTAAATACAGTATGTGGTTTCATTCTAGTAACACAAGTTTGTTTTTCATCCATTTGAATAAGCTCAACAATTATTCAACACTACAAGCTAAAAACAATAATGCCTTTATTTGAATAGAAATCATACATCAGATTGAAGCTAACATTTTTCTTTATTTCTCTCTTTGAATACAGGGATGTACATGAGATCATTTATTTCTCATCAACTAAAAACGTACAAAAAATCATTAATAGATAAGTCATAAAATAGAAGTCATCTTCAAAAAATTTATTAGTAGAGTAAGAAGCTATATTTTATGAACATTCTTACATTTACAATTATAATCATGCTATAAATACATTCTACTAACTGGTTTTAAACGTTGTAAACATTTCTATAAAGTTGTCGTTGTGGGCATATTCTGATTATGAACTGGTTTTCGTTTAGTTTACAGGTTGATGTTCAATTTAATTTTAGAGGTGGTGATAAATTAGACTCATTATTCGTTATAAGTCTTATTTACGGACATGTAGTCTACTACACATTAATCTGAATATTTGTCTGCTGCACATTTCAGTCCCTGGTCCTAGCTTCTCCTGCTGTATTGTAGTTAGGAATCACAAAATAAAATTTAATTTAATTACTCTGACTGCCAACACTATAAGAAGTTACTAAAGTGCTACTGTAACTAAATTTACAGGTGCTACTAAAATTTTTTTATCAATATCACCTAATTTGCATAATTATTCGTATTAATTAATGAAAATAATATAAGATATTGATTTAAATTATTAAGTTTTATTTAGTAATACTCCACAAACTAGAATCAATTATTATACATTTTAACATGCTTTAACAAGTGATAAATATAATGATTACAAAAATAGAAAGCCGACATTAAAAATAACTGTGCAAGAATATTAATTCTCAACACAAAATAAACTAGTATGGTTCACGTTGGCTTGCTCGACTAATGGTGATATTAAAGTATATATCACTTAATAGGGACAGGGAGGAGCCAAGCGCTCAAGATATACAATGTTACCATGTTGTGCTCCCCTCAGATGTAAAGTTAGAACGGCTGGACAGTATTATTTGTGTTATTATTGACATTAATTCCTAAAGCTAAATCTAAACTGTTAATGGCAGAAAAGAGGCCCCCAAAAGACAAGATGTGATGGGCGACTAAAGATGTAAATCCGTCATTCACCGTCAAAGACTAAATCCGTTATTGACAAACAAATTACGAAAAAAATAAATGAGCTGCACGTATAAGATGGATTTAGTGTATTGCTTATTACATAACTGCGTAGTGCTCCAGTGTAAACAGCTTGGGCATATTGAAAAAAGAATATATATAGACGTTACATTCAGACGGACAGACAGACAGAAAACGGTGCATATTAGGACATATGTTTATAAGAACTTTTTGGATTGTTTTGACCCCAGGGACAACCTTCTGAAGTTTGTCCAAGTATTTCAGTTACACCAATGACTACAGATCCCAGTACATAAATACTGCCAGTTCAGGCCCATTTTTTCTGCTAACAGTTGGAATCTTTCAGCGTGTAAATCGAACTACATATGTGCAATATTAAATATAAGTTTTTTAAAATGTATACGGTAGCCCATCCTTCCATGAACAAAAATTCATTTTCAAAAAATTTTACAAATAAAGTTGAAAGCGCTACATTTTTTAACTGTCTCCCGCAGTATCTTGAAAGTAAACAAATACAAATATATTTAATAAAACCTGAGTAAAAGCACACAATATACTCTGTGTTAAACGTAATTAAATAATTTTACACGCGTTCAAGAAAAACGACAATAATTGGAACAATTATGAATGCCTTTACACGTAAATAAAATATTTAATGTACAATTTGAGCAAATGTCGGCTCGCAATACGGTGTATAGCCTACAATAAAACAGGTGTCTATGCTGCTTTGGAAGTATTTGCCAGAAACGTCTATAGTGCCACACGCACGTCGGCAGGACTGTTTACGTATCCTTCCGGTCACCCATAATAAGCAAACAATTTAACGTTCTGCTACGCTTCGGCAAATTTGGGCTTTTCAAATTACATCTGTCTTATCTTAATATTTTCATAATCTATTAAAAATTATGTTGAAACTGAGTCCAAACACGAAAGGAATGCGATATAAACTAACACATATAACTGTTTATATTCATACATTTTTCTGTGTTTTTTCTTGTTTTATATTTGTTATTTTAAATCAAATTCATTTCGTGTTTGGACTCATTTTCCTTCTAGTGTTTAGTAGATTGTGATAATATTATGACAAAAGATATATCATTTGAAAAGCAGAAAATTTCCAAAGTGTAGAGGAACGTCCACTTGTTCTTTAATTAGAGGCGGCCGGAAGGAGAGGTGCGTTCGGCCACAGCCGGCGGAACAGACTGTAGAGTCAGCTGCACTAAGCTCGTCGTTGTGTAGACGTCATAAACAAACACCTCGTAAATACTTTATTACTGGGGGTATAACTACAATATTATGAATATTGGGTCAAAATTAAAGGTACCTTATGAATGTAAAATATAGTTCTGACTTACCCTCCAAAATATAAGAGTTTTGCCGCAATTTTACTGTTTTATTTACTATAAGCATGGTCGTTTAAAACTGTTAACTTAAATTATTTGACTAGTATAAAGTTAACATTTATTTTACAATATTTTATTACAGTAACTAACTGAATATGAACATTACCCCTATACACCATGTGATGAACGTTATGGGGAAGTTAAGTTGACAAAACTTGTATAAATTTACATTTTATTTTATTTTTTTGTGTAAAATACGCGAATATACAATAAATATGCCTTGAAGATTAAAACAATAGCATTTTTTAGAAAGTGTACTCAAGCGGTTATTTAAAATTATTCTCCTAATTCCGAATATACCTTTAGGTTTTGGAAAATTTATTCTATTCAGGCTGTACACCTCTAAAAAAATACTAATTTTTCAGAACATCTCCGGGTTTACTTGGACCAAACCCCTGATAAGGACAGACACAAAAATATGGCTAATATTAAGGGCCAATGTCATTGCAGTCGAGTCGAATGTGCCACTTCCCACAGAATGCACTGAACAGAGTCGCAACAAAAAAGTGTTAGGGTGAAGTATTTTTTTAAATTGTTCTAAAATTGATTATAACGTGAATTGCTTCTACTATAGTCGTCTCTGATTACATTTCGAACGCCGTGATTGATGTTGTAAGCAATATGCAGCTCTTAACACATGGCGTGTTGCGTCTACATATTACAGGCTGCAATCTCTTCAATTTTATTACTATATTTGTCAAAGTAGTAATTTCAATAAACATGCCAATTTACTGATGGCCAAAAAACTAACATAAACATTTATAGAGAAAAACCCAACCTTTGATTATAAACTCGACTCATTAGAATAACATTATGAGCGTATTGTATACGTATAATCCCGCATCCACTTCCCTGCAATATCATATAACTGATTATATTGGATTTTGTTAAGGTGAATAAAATCAACACGACATGTTATAACATATGTACATTAGCCTTCGTAAGTATAAAAGTGTGTTATATTTGGGTAAACTTCAATATATATTTAAAAATGTCCAAGAAATAAATTCTCGTATTTTTACTGGGTTTTATGAGTATAGTTATAATTACGGAACCTTTCTTACAACAAATTATAGTGCTTTTCTTTAATGTTATTATACAACTGTACAGGTTATGTTAGACAACACTACGTGAAGGGTTAGGCTTAGGATGACAGCATAGGTTACTTCTCATACTAAATGCATTAAAATATTTAGCAATTACTATTTAGTAATTATTCTAAATTGTTATAACATACTTCCCGTATTGTTACAATAATTAATTTAATAGAATAAACTCTAAACGTAAAATAATTGAGGGGATAAAGGATTTCATCTTTCCAACTATTCGGTAAAACTTAGGTAATTATGCACTTATAGCGCTTCTGCTTCTGAAATTTTTGTTAAAAAAGATGGTAAACATTAAGTTATAGATAGGGGAAGTTGATTGAAACCACGTAAAACTAGTATTTTACCGGAAAGTTGGATAACTCGTTAAAAAAATAAAAAAACAACTGGCAAAAATAATTATTTTTAAATTTGTCAATAAATATTATGATCTGCAACAATGTTTGGAGGTTAGGCGTTTTTAGTGGTTATAAAATATAAGAAAATACTTTCACTTACATTATATGTAAGTTTATTGAGTTTAGCCACATAGAAGTATGAAACAGAGGTCGCATCCAATACAGTGCGCTAAATCGGTGTCGAGTAGTTATTTCTTCACTCTGCCAGTCCTTTACTTTATTCCCCCAAATCCTTTAAGATAAACGTAGTAACCACATTACAGATGTAACTTACGTTAGTTGTAATCTATTTATAACTGTCACTGCGGCCATAAGAAAGTGCCCTCTGTTCCCTTTTTTCTGTGGTTTAACCTTATAGAAGGAATCTTGTTGTAGTAGTGTTTTCCCGTGTTTATTTATAGGTTACTTGACGTTGCAAGATATTATGGAAAGTCATATGGGACAATATGATGTTATGGCTCCAGGAAATTAATCCACATCTTTTTCGTGCTATTGGTTTCTGTTTTGACAGAACCATAATAAGACATTACAGGTTAGGGCATCGATTGTCAGACTCAAGAAGGTGGAAATTCATTATTTATTTTGAGTCGAACATCTGAAGATACTAAACAATACGAGATATTTAGAATATGTGATAAGTGTTTTAGTTTTGCTTTTGACAAAGTGTACATAACTAATTCAAAGATAAATAGATAAATGATAAGTAGTATTAGTAATTTTTCTTACATCGTGAACTTCATTAAAGATTTACAACGTCTGCTATCAATTAGTAAAATAATTAGAAATGTTCTTCTGTAACTTTAATGTCTAAACATCAGTTGGAACGATGCTTCTAGGTATCGATCGAGGCAACTCACAAACTGATAATGATTTCATAACCTGTGTTAATTTAAAAATATATAAACTGATAAAAAAAAATAGTTAATAGATGTAATAGATATATATTCTGATCTCAATTTAAAAATGTATTGTTTGCACACTTCACTGAAACTCGATAAATACCAATTTTAATTTAATGAAAGAGAATTGTTTAAATTATATAGATAATTTACATAAAAAAGTACTGCTATCTAGTGGCAATATTGCGAACCACCAGAAGGAACGCTAACGCTTTCTGTGGTTAATACAGAGTACTCAATACATTCTATTCTGTTAGTTTTCATTTCACACAGGTAGCGCTGTTGATTGTCTCTCTAGCGGTCATACAATATTACCGCTAGAGAGCAGTAGTATCACACATTTATATTTGTAAAAAAATTATATTAATGCATCTAATATTACTAATTATCTTAATTTGTTTAAATTAGGTGCAATATAAAGGATCTTTTCTGTTATGTGTCAGCAATCCCAAAATATTTTCTATTAGTTTACCATGACCAAAAACAGAGCGGAATTCACTTTATGATGGTCGAATCAGTATTTTTAGATAATAAAAATAGCCAACATTAGTTATCACCGGTTGGACTTTGCCCATCTGGACGAGATAACGAGGCGGCGCGGCGCGACAACGGAGCCACAGCACTGGTTCACTCATACATCGCGCCGCGGCAGTTATGGTTAGGTTAGGTTAGCATAGCCTATTGTAGAATGTTTTTACAAATTACAGGTTCATTCTACAATATAATAACCTAACCTAACCATAACTGCCGCGGCGCGATGTATATGGGCGGCCTCGATGTATTGGGATTGCTGACACATAACCGAAAAGATCCAATATAAATATGGAATATTTGTTTCCCGTGCACATATACAACAATTTAGTATTTATAATGTAAATAGTAAATATGTATTATTATTAATAATTAACCGTCTCGGTATGATATTATACAAATAAATTTATTTAATCGGTTTGTGTGAAAGACAAAATTTGATATATCTTGAAGAAATCTTCAACTGAATTTTTGAAAGCCAAATGATGAAGATGGGGTGTCTTGTACAACCCAAATTCATCAGGAGGCTCAAGAAACTCCAGAGAGGTGTAGTGTAGAGATGGGCGTTATTTAACGTAATAGGAAAAATAATATGATTACTTCTTCGCACCCTATTACCAAGTAACAGGATTACTGGTTTTACCCTATTAATTTTGTAACGTAGTCGACAGAGCTGCAGCCACCAGCTCTCAATGTAGGGACTGAACGCTGTGAACAGAACAAATAATAGGAAGGATAATATGATTCCGCTCTCGATTACTGGTTTTACCCTATTAATTTTGTAACGTAGTCGACAGAGCTGCAGCCACCAGCTCTCAATGTAGGGACTGAACGCTGTGAACAGAACAAATAATAGGAAGGATAATATGATTCCGCTCTCGATTACTGGTTTTACCCTATTAATTTTGTAACGTAGTCGACAGAGCTGCAGCCACCAGCTCTCAATGTAGGGACTGAACGCTGTGAACAGAACAAATAATAGGAAGGATAATATGATTCCGCTCTCGATTACTGGTTTTACCCTATTAATTTTGTAACGTAGTCGACAGAGCTGCAGCCACCAGCTCTCAATGTAGGGACTGAACGCTGTGAACAGAACAAATAATAGGAAGGATAATATGATTCTGCTCTCGATTACTGGTTTTACCCTATTAATTTTGTAACGTAGTCGACAGAGCTGCAGCCACCAGCTGTCAATGTAGTGACTGAACGCTGTGAACAGAACAAATAATAGGAAGGATAATATGATTCCACTCTCGATTACTGGTTTTACCCTATTAATTTTGTAACGTAGTCGACAGAGCTGCAGCCACCAGCTGTCAATGTAGTGACTGAACGCTGTGAACAGAACAAATAATAGGAAGGATAATATGATTCCGCTCTCGATTACTGGTTTTACCCTATTAATTTTGTAACGTAGTCGACAGAGCTGCAGCCACCAGCTGTCAATGTAGTGACTGAACGCTGTGAACAGAACAAATAATAGGAAGGATAATATGATTCCGCTCTCGATTACTGGTTTTACCCTATTAATTTTGTAACGCAGTCGACAGAGCTGCAGCCACCAGCTGTCAATGTAGTGATTGAACACTGTGAACGGAACAAATAATAGGAAGGGTAATATGATTCCACTCTCGATTACTGGTTTTACCCTATTAATTTTGTAACGCAGTCGACAGAGCTGCAGCCACCAGCTGTCAATGTAGTGATTGAACACTGTGAACGGAACAAATAATAGGAAGGGTAATATGATTCCACTCTCGATTACTGGTTTTACCCTATTAATTTTATAACGCAGTCGACAGAGCTGCAGCCACCAGCTGTCAATGTAGTGATTGAACACTGTGAACGGAACAAATAATAGGAAGGGTAATATGATTCTGCTCTCGCTCTCGTTTGCTGAAATTGATGCGCTGTTGTAAACAGAATATTGGGAGGGGGAAGCAAGAAGAGCCTGTAAAACATTAAACTACTTGTCGTATTAGCCATGAAATAAAACATATACTTTTAGTATTTAACATTTAATTACAGTATATCAAACTTTTATATTTTTACAATGTATTATAATAGTTAATTATTTTTATTTCTTTGTTCTTTATAAATTTTTATTAATGTTTTCATTAATATATACAATTAAATATTCTGTATATAGTTAGTGTTACACATATGTATGTGACACTAAAGTAGCCTCTTTTTTTATTAGAAACGAAATTTTAATACCTCATCATTCAATAGGCTTTAGTATGTGTATGATATTTTTATAATAAAAGTAAGTATTATAAAAATATTTTTACTTCGTCATGTCTCTTTTATAGCTTAAAATAAATTTTAATTTAACTGTCTTGTTATTGAACATTATTTGATTAAAATTATATGATGATTTAGCAAATTAAAAACATAAAAAACAAACAAAAAAGTTTGTGAAAGTATCTGTGTCATCTGTCAACGGTTTGATACAACACTAATACGATGTGTCTAATATTCACTTAAAACAATTAATAGCGTGTAGTAGATAGAGAACGGAAGAATCAGTCTTATACAGTAATAGTGTCAAATCTATCGTCTCTACTGGAACGATCCGGCCAAGTGGTAATAGGGTGACAAAGTATATTCACTTCTGTGTAGCTAAAACTAATAGCGTGTACAATTAATAGCATGCAGTAGAACGAGCACGAAAGAATCAGTCTTATCCTTGATTATATACGCACTTAAATGAGCAACGAGGTACGGCTTTGCGTGATCAGACAGCGCTAGCGATCTCTAGCGGAACGTGTTGGGACTATGGCAGAATTGTTCAATGCGCAGTGCTGCTTCGAGTAGACAACAGCTGAAATTGGCTGTACCGACCGCGCTGGCGCTGCGCCTGTCGTAATGTATGTGGAATATGATCGACTGTTTGAAGTCAAGGAAAAGTAATGGTTGACTTACGTCACGCGTTGTAATCGTTTTTATTTATTACGCTTCATCCGTGATATTTGATTACTTGTTACAATAAAATACACATGAATAGACAAGTATTATGAATAGTAACATATATATCATAGATATAAAATTGGTTTTGAAATTTACCTATTTTATACAGTGTAGTATTTTAACTGTAAACATTTTTATTTTAAAATAAGTGCAATATTTATAGAGTCTGTTTGGTTGCTGCCAAAACCATACGATATATTCCACTGTGAAATGATCAAAGTTTTATGTAACTTAAATAAACAAAGCAAAGCTAAATAATTCAGCAAATAATACTTAGAATTGTATTATAACGTAAAAAGAATTTCCTCGATTTTATATTTACAGACCTGAACGTTACATCATTTAATTAATTACTACAAATCATCCTTCTAAGATACATTGGTGAAATAGTCTCAGTACCGTATTAATAAATTACTAACTTTTTAGCCCCTTGCCTTGACAGTGAACGTCAATATACCCACGTAAGCGAGCGCATAACAAAAATATGGACGTTTATAACACTCAGAATCCTATGAAAGGCAATAATTGATTTAGAATACTCTTTGTTTCTATCTTTGTTTTCATGGAATATGGCCGTAAATTATAATACCCCCACCCTGAGTTCCAATTTATTATTATTACCCCACCCCTGAGTGCAGTATTATTATTACGTTTGTACAGAAATGATTAGCCTCGATATTTTTGTATCATATTGTTTTGTCTCTATGTATTCTAGTTAATTTTCTGTGAATAATGTAAAAACACTGCGTTACAATTACGTTAGTAAAAATCGGTAAATCAGAATTTTTCTGCTGTATATATTTTTTTATTTAATCAACAGTTCTTTGTTTTGTGAAAAAATCACTGTATTGTAATTACGTTCATACATTTGTTATTTAGCATTATATTTCTTAAAACATTTATTTTTACCATCATATACTAAGTCAAATGTTTTGTGTAGGCCTAATGTGTGGTGTATTTACTTATAATATGTGCGTTTCGTGCTAGTTGTAAGCATCAATTCGATATTTTTTAAAATATTTTAATTTCAGCCAAATTATATGCAAAAATAAAGAACAATTTATACTGTCTTTGTCTAGCATAAGATTAGTACTTAGAAAATCCGCAAGTTGCGTAGCTGTCTCCAACTTGTGAGTGTATTGGTCAATTGCCGCTAGGTAGGATTAGCTGTTAAATACATCAAACACTTAAATGGAAAGATTTTACATTATTTTTTTATTATTATACCTAAAAGTATTTTATTAAACTCAACCGTAACCATAAAAAATATTTCAATATTATTATTTAAAATAAAACACTTAAATTAAACACAATTTAACATGTTTATGTTCTGTAACAATACTACCTACCCAGATAAAAATAAAACTGTTAAGTTATATAGATATTATACAGTGATCAAGTAACACTAGTAAGGGTTGATACAGATCAAATAGAATTTTTGAAGGCCAGATGGGTTGTGTAATTCACAACCTCTAAGGCCCATTTGCCATTAGCAAAATTAGCATTAGAGATAGAAATTGATGTTTTGTCCCGGCTACGTGTTATAACGTTTTTCAGCCAGCCGACAACAGGTTGCGGCAACCTGTTATTTTGGCAACTGTTGTCGACTGCTCGTTTTCAATCATTGCGGCTGGTGTTGTGTTATTCAACTTTTCACTATTGGTTGCCTGTTGTTTTTAAATTGAGTTAGTGTTGACTATTAGTTGACTTATGTTTAACGGATAATGTTTTTGGAATTAAATTAAATTAAAAGTCAGTTCATAAACAGTTATTTAATTAATGACATTACGTTATTATACAATACTCATAGCATACATTATTATTTGTTAGTATTTTTTGGAATTAATAAATAAAGATTTATTAAATTAATATGGTTATGTAAATGTGATTCATCGTTAAATATAATTCATTTTGACTACACAAATAATTAATTAGATATAATTTAAATACTACAACAATGTCATATTTCGGCAATGCCAAAGACCGGATTGATATACTAAACAGACGAATACCGTTGTAGGTTGAAAGGCTGTTGTCAAAATAACAGGGAGTTTTCAGCAACGCGTTGCGGGGATAACTGTTGTCACGTGACAACACTGTTATTTACCCTGTTATGTTATATAACGGCCATCTCTATTTGCCATTTTGCAATGATTAATTTATAGTACTCGTACTCGAATGCATTTAGATTTGGATTAGATTGGAATTGAATAGAAAAGTGATAGATTGGCTGTTGCAAAGTTATAGGGTTACAGTATTAATTTGAAAAACGTCCTTTCATTTATAATCTCAAGTAATTTGAAGGTAAGCAATGTTTGGTATACATGCACCTCCTTTCCGTTACATAAAAACTGAACACTTTCGTAAACTTTTGTTTAAAATAAGCATATACTTAGCAGGTACAACGAAATCTGTTTTTATTTTGGAGGTTCACTAGGCATTCTGATGAATTTTATTTGAATAATAATCCAACCAATTACTTAGTTATCATGTACATCCTTTGTATCCTTAAAGTGAATGTTTTATTCAAATGTTGAAAAGTACTGTTCATTGATTGGATAGTCAAGGGGAGTTGTAATTACACTAGTTAGGAATTCTCTAATTGGGACTCAGCCTATCTCAAGTATACTATTAGAATGTTTTTCAAAAACTAACAAAGACTATTTCTGGTTATTAAAGCTTATTGTTCTTGTACTTGAACATGGCTTGTTTTAGCCCTGTTTTATGTACTACCGTACCACATGGCTAAATTGAGTTGTTTTTCAACTAACATCGACATTTAACACTATCTGAAGATTTAACTAACCTATATTGCAGGTAGAAAAATATGGGATGGAGGGTAGAGATTCGCAGCTGCATGGAAGAAGACATGAGAAAGCCAGTACCTATTTCCTTTTCTGATATTGATTTCAAGAACGTCAAATATCTGTCGAAGTTTGCTGTCTGTATAGGCTACTGTACTGTGGAATTGTAACTCCGACTTCATGCCATTTGAATGAATTTGTGCTCCACAGCATTAGTGTGGACTGGATCCATGAAGATAAGGAAGTAGATAATCATCATATGCTGTAAACCTTTCAGCACTCAGCAGGTTTTCAATCACTCAGAAATGCATTGGCTTGCTCATCTAGGTGCGTATATAATCAAGGGTCTTATACAGTACAGTAATAGCATTGATTTTACTATACATAGAAGATAGTTCCATCCAATGTTAAATTTTGAGGCACGGAATATGGGAGCGACCGTGCTGCAACCTGTCGTGAATCAAGTTAAAGAGGTCGAAATTGCCTCCAGTTTCGACTGTTCGGTTGCACAACCTGGGAGCAGTAAAGGAAACTAATCACTCCCTCCCATTCTCTCTTGTTTCTTTTAAGACGCTCGTCCGGACTGTCGCCCCTGCACCTGTCGTCGGACTGTCGCCGATTGGCCTTGATAGTGGGTCAAAGTGGGATATTATTCCTTGCTGTGCTATGTCTTGCACGGAAAGAAATCGCGATCTTTTAATTAGGCCTTAAGGGTTTGTGAATATGAAAAATGTTAGGGGACATTTTTTTTGTTATTTTATCAATGTAAATAACAGTGTGTTACAGATGTTTAGTTAAAACATTATACATTACGGTATCTAAAATGATGTAAATACTACGTATTGTAAGTTTATTGATATTTTAAGTAGTAATTGTATATTTAGAAGTAGCAAGAAAAATGGTGGTAGTTCTAAATTGTTAAAGGCTAAGTTGTTAAGTCCCTGAATAACACCAACATTTTATATAAGCAAATACCAAACATTTTATATAAATTTGAGAGACGTAAAAAATTATATAAAATTTCTACGAAAAGACCATATGACAGTTTTTCAAAATTATTTTGCAAAATGTACTAACGAATTAAATAATGTGAACAATTTTGCAAAAAAACAATTATTATTCAACATTATTAGAAAATCACAAATATCATAACATATAATTTAAAGATATTTATCTAGAACATACAACTTCTTATATGTATTATTAATTTTCTATAAATAAATTCAAAAAGTCATACGTATTAGAATGAAATAATTTAAACAATTTAGAATTTTTATAATTTTAGTGTTAAATAAACTTATGAAAATTATAATTTCGCTTACCACTCAAATTACTACGTCTCATATAAAGTTTTATTTCTTAGACTTCACATTGTTACATTTTGCCATGGTTTAAAAATGGAGATAAAGAGAAAATATCTGCTATATTGATGATTTCATAAATAGTGGCGGAGTCATAAAATGAAAAAGAAAAAAAACATACACACACACAATTCGACTGCGTTGCCGAAAATCCTGTAATACCTCACTCTCTGGCCGTTAACGAGTTGCGCGCAATCCTACCTGCGTTAATTGCTATGTCCCAAGGAGGCCCCAAATCAGTGCTCGAGTTGCGCGCAATACCGATTTCAGATAGTCCGTCCAGTCTTGGCCGCTCAAAAATGCAACTTAGACCACAAGCTATGCTATAGAAATATTTCTGTAAATATCACAATTCCTCAAAAATAACTTGAATTGTCTGTCACTGGTCTGATTCCGAATAGCACCAAACTTATACTACAAAATAAGCACATATCTGCTTATTCTGTGCTTATAACTTCATGGTTATTGGTAAAATATAATAATTATCTATATCAGCTGAACTTGTTTCGAAGATGACAAAATCATAATTTCATTTTATTCTAACAACAAAAGTGTGACAATATCTGAATTGATGTTGGGCTTGAATTTGAAAGAAAAAAAATTTTTAAATGGATAATATTTTTATTAAATAAGTTATTTTTAAAAAACTACCGTTTCAAAATATACAATATTACTGTAGCATAAAAACGTTTGCATGTACAGTAAGCCTGTGTGAAATCTCAGATTATCGATTATTTTGGTGTACTAGACTAACAATCATTGCCTATCCTTTGTTTTTCCTGTAACGTTTTAGGTGCAGCTCGGATGTTTTGTCATAGGACCCTCTTCCTATCTCTCATTAGTGATTTAAATTATCACCGTAATTAATGTATGTCCTAATTAATCTAATGTGTAGCTAAATAAGTGTAAATAATATAATTTGTTTGACTTTTATTTATCTTTTTAACCGCAGATGTTTAATATAAGTATGTTTGCCATTCATTTAAATGTTAATATTAAATTACAATAATTTTTAAACATGTATAGCCTAAATAACTCCCCACATATTTAGAGTTGAAGTGTTTGGCTATTAATAAAGAGCCCTGTTCTTCTAATTAGGATTAATTTAATTTACCTTATTTGAAAGTGTATGCTTATCATTAATATATATATTTGGTGGTGGCTTCAGTTTGCAACCATATTATTACAGTTATGCACAAAACCCAAAGTTACGTATTATTTTTTAACTATATTATTGTTAATTTGTAATAGTTATTTGTTTATATATTTTTGTTAGTTCTGTTTTGTTAGTTATTTATATAGTTGTTAGTTCAATGGAAACATATCACAACAGTGGAAAGTAATAAATAGTTTGACAGGAGAGGCCTCAAACAAGAACATAGAGCGCATTGAGTTACAAGACAGAACAATCACGACAGACCCAAGCGTTATCGCAGATGAGATAAACAAATACCTTATCGCTGTCCAAGCCGACCGACCTCGTACAGTTCCCACATCGACTCTCCAACCTATTCGTTCTTATCCACAATCATTCTTTATAGAGTCAACTACTGTAAATGAAATAAAACAAATAGTGAACAATTTAAAAAATAAAAAATCAACAGGTTTTGATATGATTAGTGTTCATTTATTAAAATTCATTACAGATGAAATCGCTTCAGTACTGGTAATTAACGTCAGTTTTAGCACTGGCATTTTCTCTGAAATGTTGAAGTTCAGTTGTTCCAATATTAAAGAAAAATAATTATTTAATTTTTAATTAATAAAAAATAAAAAATAATTATATTTTCAGGAATTTTAATATTGAAATAACATAAAATGATTTTTTTTCTTGACTAGAAGCCATTGTCATGAAACACATGTACAACTCTCTTGTTCACGTTTTTGAATTATTTGTGTCTATAGTTTTAGATTATTTTTTTACTTTAATTGAATTATATTTTCAGGAGTGTAAACACTGCAGGTGGCGATTGTGTGTCTTCTATTATGCAATTATATGTATTGCTAGACTCATATGTTTAAATGTTTTTTTAAATATATATTTTTTCTTTAATCAAACTGGTCACATAACTCGATATAGTGGCCAGTTAATTTCCAAATAAGTACTATGTAAATAGATAATTGTCATTATTAGTTGGAAATAAATTCATTTATTCTTGGCATTGTTTGTTTTGTTTATTCTCACTTGTGTAAATAAGTCATATTCGAAGTGCTATAATGAAAACGCCACAGAGTGCGGCTATAGTTTATTTTATTATTATTTAGACTCTGTAGTTACTTAAAATTAGTTATTGCTTATGTTATTGCTGGTCACGCTACTTGTGAAGTGTTACCAGTATAATTCCAGAGTGTCTTTTCCAGAGAAATTGAAAATATAAATAAATTGCAATTTATCCATACTTTCACATCTAGTAAAATAATAGAAACGTGCATGAAAACCAGATGTGTTAACTTCAATTGTATTCGCCTTAGACATACTTTTTACAAAGGTCTGATTCAATCAATGCTATAGAACGGTATTTTTGGAAGGGGGACATAAACAAAATTTACAATAATTTCAACCTGATTAAAATAATGAAAATTGACTCTAAATCAGTAGTCTAGTTAGTTATATTCTATAACGAAAATATTTCCTAACCAATTTCAATTGACATTGAGATTGTTTTTCTCAAGAAGTAATAATAGTCATAACTTTATAATTCTTAAAAAAACTGACCATTCACCAAACAATGAAATATTTTACAAACAATCATGTAATTACTTGGAACCAAAAAATATGTTAATGTTAAAGACAGTAATAATAAAACAGACATTTATAATAAAAAGATAAATAATGCTATTTTAAATTAAATGCCTATACACAGATTGTCAGGCCATAAGATGAAAGCTATTTTTATCTTGTATACAAGTAGATTAGTAGTTTTGTTATGATTTTTTCTAACCCTATCACGACATTTGAATCTAACCTGGGTTTTATATTTTGCCCAGTATTATTCTATATAAATATCATAGGCCTATTTCAATATTTATTTTGCCAAAGAAATAAATAATGTCACATTTTTAATATTTCACTATATTACATATTCCTGGAATATTTGCAGATTAATTTCATAATTGAAATGGGAGTCATTGATTGGATTTGAAAACAATTTATTTTTTAATCAATTACCGAATACGAAAAAATTAATGATTTAGTCCAACAGTCGATTTAATCACCTAATCGATGGTTAAAATGCAATGAATAAAGATTTTTCAGATGGGCTATATAATATGAAAATGTTTACTTAAATCAGCAGTAATTATCGCCAGCATTGCCGATAAGTTAGCGGTCTATTCAAGTGTGTCTATTTACAAATACAAGGTGTGTCAATCATATAAATCAACATGGTGTTTTAATTTATTCAGTTATAAATATTTCTTTATTCAATATGAATGTCAACTGAGTTTTACTGTAATAGTATCAACACAGTATTCTATATTATTCGAAAGAGATGCAAGCAAATGAAATAATAGAGAACCCGGATAAAAGTTGGCAATATTTATCAAAGCAGGACGTTGTTTGTGTGTGTGACTAGAGGAAGGAGAGGGCGGGGCGGCTGTCTGGAGAATAGGAGAGTGGGTTGAGGAGGGGAGGGCGGGGCGGCTGTCTGGAGAATGGGAGAGTGGGTTAAGAGGAGGGAAGTGAGAGAGAGACGGAAGAGCGTGCGAGAGAGAGGAAATAGGGCTATGCGCAGCGCAGCGTGGGGCCTCAAAACAGTTTTGGGGCCTCGCCACAACTCTCCCATATGGATGGAGTATCTCTTTATATAGTAAAATCAATGGTAATAGTGTCAAGTCGATCGTCTCGACTGGAACGATACGGCCAAGCGGTAATAGGGTGACAAAAATAATAGGATGAGTCACCCTATTACCGCAGCGCTGTGGAACGTTGCAGCCTATTACCGGAATGTAGCTAGGTTTCCCATCTCTAGTGTAGTGAGTGATGGGATTACCTGATTACCTGCTCTTTTAGCTTTTTAGGGATGGGAAATGTAGTTCATTAGACGGAGTTAGTTCACTCCGGAGTTATAATGACTCGGAACTAGTTCCGCGGAGTCGTTCCAACTCCGAACGTCGTTCCAGTTCAACGTGGAGCGAAGCTCAAGTGAGTCGCTCCGAGTGGATGCGCGCGCATCACGTACTTCACTCCTTTGTTTTGATCGTTCCAACAACTCCGGAACTATGTTAGTTCCATGGAGTGGGGAGAGATACGTCGACACTGCAGCCGCTCTGACACTGTAGTGATGGGCCAGAAATCACAACCTGTGATTTGATCACCGTGATTTTAGAATCACAGGTCGACCTGTGATCACGGGTCCAATCCAAACCGCTCAGTACAGTGATTTGCTACGTCATCAGCTCACCCGCTCCGGCTCTTCTCAAGTGAACTGCCAATGTGACTGTTCTTCTTGACTGAACGAGAACGACTGAGCTGTAAATTAGTTTGCTTTCTTGCCGTCTGCTGTAGAGCAGCGCTGCAATTCGTTTCTGCTCCAACTTTATTTATTTTGAGACTAATGCTTATAATTAATGTTATATTAATTAACATTTCTATCAAACTGATATTCTGTCAGATGTGTTTAATAGATAAGCAATAAAAAAGTCTATTGTAAACAACAAAAAAACTATAATCTAAAAGTAACTACCTGTTTTTATTTATTTACCAATATATCAATTTGATAAATAGGTTAGGTTAGGTTAATATATGTCTAACGTATATTTCTTCAGTTTATAATTGTGTATAGCCTATTACCAATAATAATCAATAAATTTAGTATGCTGTAAAATGTACTTATCTACAATGCTTGTGTGGTAAATTCTATCTAGCTTAAAAATATATTTGTTTTTTGTATATTCTGCATGGATTTAAATTATCTGTACAATAGTTTAGGTACAAGTTCAATATTTCATGCCAAATAACATCTTAACTATTCAGCTCACCTATGTTTTATTCTACTCCGTTTATCAATCACTTGTAATAACTAACAATAACTGCAAACCATCCTAGCATAGGCCCAATCCGTAATTTGAATTTGTTGTTCATTCAGGGACATGGAATCACGGACCACGTTTAGAATTAGAATTGAAAGAGCGGATTGAGCGGACCACGGTTGGAATTAGAATTGAAAGAGCGGATTGAGCGAACCACGGTTAGAATTGAAAGAGCGGAATGAGCGGAATCGCCGAAATCACAGTTGGAGCTGAAAGAGCGGAATCACTCTTAATCACAGGTCTGGCAAGTGAGCGGGAGCGGTTATCACTGCTCAGCTAAAAGAGCAGGTAATCCCATCACTACATATAAGTAGATACTTAGGGATTACAGATGGTTATTAATTAGGGACGGCGCGAACGCAGTCCCCGCTATCAAAAATTACGCGCCCGAGATACCCACATTTGGGGCATTCGCAGGAGTCAGCCCGACCGTAGTGCAATGGACAGGCCTCGTCCTGGGGGAATCGCCTTCATGATCACGGTAACCCCTACGCCAGGTAAGTATTAGAGATGTGTCGTTCGGTCACGACCCGTTCATTTGATCCGGATCATCTTAGTGAACGAGAGATCCGGATCACAATGCTCAAAAAGACCCGTTCGAGCGGGACCCGTTTCGACCGACACCGATAGATGATCCAACCAATATGTTTCGAGACCGAACGACTGACCCGGACCCCGTTGACCGAAACCCGTGACCGAGACCCGAACGAACGAATGTGAACCTAAAGAACTAGACAGAGAATTTGAACGAATTGCTACCAAATATCACCGGCGTAGATAAACGGGTCTCGGTCAAGTCTCGGTTCTCGTTCATTTCGTTCAATCAGATCTTTCAGGTCGTGACATGTTTTTCAGAATAATTCTGTTTAGATGAATGGCTCTCGCCTAACTTGACTGTTTCTTTCTTGTTACTTGACATTCCTGAAGATTTCTGAGGAGAGTTATACAGTTGCTACTGCTGAATTTTATAAATTTGGTAAGTATTATTATTTTATCATGCAATAATAATATTGAGTATCAAAGTGAAAGTAAACAAGATTTTGTTTTTAAACC
Organism: Stictocephala bisonia; assembly: GCA_035578905.1. Classification (NCBI taxonomy): domain Eukaryota; kingdom Metazoa; phylum Arthropoda; class Insecta; order Hemiptera; family Membracidae; genus Stictocephala; species Stictocephala bisonia. The sequence continues at coordinate 16,828 of JAQJVL010004237.1, read as the reverse complement.
ATAATTTGTAAATAGTTTAACTACTCGTGATATTTTGATACGTTACTTTACATTTATTTGTATGCAGATTTATTTACATACAAAATTATGTACCATTAAACATTGTTCAAACTTAAACAAATGTTCTTAATTTTTCTTGAACTCACTTATTGGAGAATTATTATTATAAAGTAAAACTATTATATAAAAACTCAAACATTCCAATAAAATATGATAAATTTATTAGTTGAGGCCTTTCACAAACAAAGTTTGCATCATCAGGACTCAGTCAATTAAACAAATGTATTTCCTTAATTTTAATTATACCTTTCCTTTATTTATTAATAATTTATATATTATTTAAAATTGCTAAAGTATTTAAAATAGTTTTAAGTTAAAATGAAGTGCACAATGGCACTATAACAAAGTTTAGTCTACATGTCCGAGTTCGCTTGTCAGTAACCGTTCAATTAAACGGATCCCGTGAACGGGTCATTTGAACGGGTCACCTTACTGACCTGAACCGAATGATCCGGATCACTAAAAAGAACCGAACTTCCCATCTCTAGTAAGTATGAACAGTAATACGTAATCTGTGGTACGGTATGAGACTACTGTTAAATATTGTGCCGAGTTGCAACTTAACACGTTGCCAATTGATCCTCGTTGTAAAGATGGATGTTTATCTTCCGCGTTTCGAGTTGTTTATATTACAATTCCGATTAAGTTCGATCGTTGAAAATTTAAAATAGACCACTCTAAGTATTTATATAGCCGATATAAGTGGTAAGGATAAAAATCAAACGCTCCGCTGTAGAACTGATCTAACCGCTCTAATGCGGATACCGACGGAACTACTGACGTACGTAGATCCAGTGACTGACGCGAGGTGTCGCTAACATCGCCTGTTGAATATAGCTCTGTGTATAATACATTTTACCATCTAAATGATTAACTTCGTTTCTTGCCAATTTAAAAATTCTAGCTTATCTAACGAGATGCCATGTTGGGTTGAACAATTTTGTTATGTTGTTGTCGTATCATTGCCGCAATTAGTTTTATTCAATCGCCTACGAAGCGTTGCATAACTGAATTTCACTCTCAACCTTAGTTTAAACATTGAATAACAAGAGTACGCCGATACTGGTGACTCTCGGGATTAATATCATACTTCTCAGGATCATTCTATAGTATGTTTTTCATTTAACCGCTTCAATCTAGAAGTGATTTACCAACCACGATGAAGAGGTATAACTTTCTTTCCTGAGCTTGAGGCAGGCTCGGAGGCTCGTATCAGTCGTACCCGTGCTTACTTGTGAGGCCGAAGGTGCTTGTCATCGATGATCGTTCAGCCTCTTACGAGGTGGAGAAGAGAGCAATCAGAGTGGTTAACTTAATAAACTACTGTTATATACAAGATCTTATCTTATCTCTTTACACCTTTGTAAATTAAGTTTTCTTTGATTTTAGTTTGAAATTATATTTTATGTTGTTTGTATAGTTTTACACAAGGTTGAGTGGAAGACAAGAATAAAGACATTCATTCACCCCACCCTAACCTCCGTATACAATAGTAAGCGGGATCGGGCTCTGAATAAAAATTTGTTATAGACTCATCATGTGTTCCCCTCCACGGAAATCTTTAGTAAAAGGCGAAAGATTTATACATTTTGAAGGGAAACCAGAGTGAAGCGCTTCTGGTTCCAGCGACTGACCGACCAAACATGTTGTTACCAAACAGTGTGAGAGTCCAGCTGTACATGAACGTGTAGTTACTAGTAATGATGGCTTTTATTGATTTTCGTCGTTAAGAAACACCGGTACGTTCTTCTAAACATCAATGCGACATTTAAAGTCAACACGTACACAAAAAAGCAAAAATAAACTTAGCTTAAACGTAATATTAGAATTTTTACTGAACGAGAGCTTCTAACAAACCCCTACAGATGTCTCGCTGTAGCTGTAGGACAGTGAATTGTTTCACCTAAATGCCGCTAGAGCCGCGCTCTCATCGATTCAGAATGCTGTGAGAACGTGAATCGATCAAATGTGTAATTCTTTTCTGTATGCACTGTGAACTAACTTTTTTTCTGCATTAATTGTCAACCACCTATTGGTACTTGGTATTTAACACTGATTGCTCTAATACAGGTCGATATTCACAAGTGTTAAGGTTACCGTACAATAACGTATGATGTTGTATTTACTTCGCGGTCATTTTAGATACATTCAGTTTGTGAGGTAGCTCGGTAAGAACAAGAAAAATATATCGGCATTTTGGCTAAGATCAAAGTATAGGCAGATATAGTGTGTGCAGATATAGATAGTGTTGGCTAAGATCAAAAAAATATAGGCAATATGATTTGATCAGTTCTTATCAGCTTAACATCAGTAGGATAGTGTTTTACTTGCTGAAGATAATCGATAGTGTTTTACTTGCTGAAGATAATCAATAGTGTTTTACTTACTTACCTTATCAAATAATATTTATTTTATTTTAAAGAGAGGCCGATCTCCTTCTTAACCTTACTCTGCTCATTCCTCATAGGCTATGTGAATATACATTGATCTGTGCAAGGAATGTATTCGGACAGAGTGAGGAGGTGAACCAGTACAGTGGAAGGTGAATATTACTGATAAATCTTCCAGTTCTAGCCGTATTCGAACCAGCGTTATCTCTAACTCAATCTCAACTTCCTGACACCTTAAACCGCTCTGCCACCGGCTTACACATGGTAATTAATTGATGCATAATTAGAATAAACGTTTAGCATTTATTTAAATACAGTATGTGGTTTCATTCTAGTAACACAAGTTTGTTTTTCATCCATTTGAATAAGCTCAACAACTATTCAACACTACAAGCTAAAAACAATAATGCCTTTATTTGAATAGAAATCATACATCAGATTGAAGCTAACATTTTTCTTTATTTCTCTCTTTGAATACAGGGATGTACATGAGATCATTTATTTCTCATCAACTAAAAACGTACAAAAAATCATTAATAGATAAGTCATAAAATAGAAGTCATCTTCAAAAAAATTTATTAGTAGAGTAAGAAGCTATATTTTATGAACATTCTTACATTTACAATTATAATCATGCTATAAATACATTCTACTAACTGGTTTTAAACGTTGTAAACATTTCTATAAAGTTGTCGTTGTGGGCATATTCTGATTAGTACATTATAAATACTAAATTGTTGTATATGTGCACGGGAAACAAATATTCCATATTTATATTGCACCTAATTTAAACAAATTAAGATAATTAGTAATATTAGATGCATTAATATAATTTTTTTACAAATATAAATGTGTGATACTACTGCTCTCTAGCGGTAATATTGTATGACCGCTAGAGAGACAATCAACAGCGCTACCTGTGTGAAATGAAAACTAACAGAATAGAATGTATTGAGTACTCTGTATTAACCACAGAAAGCGTTAGCGTTCCTTCTGGTGGTTCGCAATATTGCCACTAGATAGCAGTACTTTTTTATGTAAATTATCTACATAATTTAAACAATTCTCTTTCATTAAATTAAAATTGGTATTTATCGAGTTTCAGTGAAGTGTGCAAACAATACATTTTTAAATTGAGATCAGAATATATATCTATTACATCTATTAACTATTTTTTTTTTATCAGTTTATATATTTTTAAATTAACACAGGTTATGAAATCATTATCAGTTTGTGAGTTGCCTCGATCGATACCTAGAAGCATCGTTCCAACTGATGTTTAGACATTAAAGTTACAGAAGAACATTTCTAATTATTTTACTAATTGATAGCAGACGTTGTAAATCTTTAATGAAGTTCACGATGTAAGAAAAATTACTAATACTACTTATCATTTATCTATTTATCTTTGAATTAGTTATGTACACTTTGTCAAAAGCAAAACTAAAACACTTATCACATATTCTAAATATCTCGTATTGTTTAGTATCTTCAGATGTTCGACTCAAAATAAATAATGAATTTCCACCTTCTTGAGTCTGACAATCGATGCCCTAACCTGTAATGTCTTATTATGGTTCTGTCAAAACAGAAACCAATAGCACGAAAAAAATGTGGATTAATTTCCTGGAGCCATAACATCATATTGTCCCATATGACTTTCCATAATATCTTGCAACGTCAGGTAACCTATAAATAAACACGGGAAAACACTACTACAACAAGATTCCTTCTATAAGGTTAAACCACAGAAAAAAGGGAACAGAGGGCACTTTCTTATGGCCGCAGTGACAGTTATAAATAGATTACAACTAACGTAAGTTACATCTGTAATGTGGTTTACTACGTTTATCTTAAAGGATTTGGGGGAATAAAGTAAAGGACTGGCAGAGTGAAGAAATAACTACTCGACACCGATTTAGCGCACTGTATTGGATGCGACCTCTGTTTCATACTTCTATGTGGCTAAACTCAATAAACTTACATATAATGTAAGTGAAAGTATTTTCTTATATTTTATAACCACTAAAAACGCCTAACCTCCAAACATTGTTGCAGATCATAATATTTATTGACAAATTTAAAAATAATTATTTTTTGCCAGTTGTTTTTTTATTTTTTTAACGAGTTATCCAACTTTCCGGTAAAATACTAGTTTTACGTGGTTTCAATCAACTTCCCCTATCTATAACTTAATGTTTACCATCTTTTTTTAACAAAAATTTCAGAAGCAGAAGCGCTATAAGTGCATAATTACCTAAGTTTTACCGAATAGTTGGAAAGATGAAATCCTTTATCCCCTCAATTATTTTACGTTTAGAGTTTATTCTATTAAATTAATTATTGTAACAATACGGGAAGTATGTTATAACAATTTAGAATAATTACTAAATAGTAATTGCTAAATATTTTAATGCATTTAGTATGAGAAGTAACCTATGCTGTCATCCTAAGCCTAACCCTTCACGTAGTGTTGTCTAATATAACCTGTACAGTTGTATAATAACATTAAAGAAAAGCACTATAATTTGTTGTAAGAAAGGTTCCGTAATTATAACTATACTCATAAAACCCAGTAAAATACGGAGAATTTATTTCTTGGACATTTTTAAATATATATTGAAGTTTACCCAAATATAACACACTTTTATACTTACGAAGGCTAATGTACATATGTTATAACATGTCGTGTTGATTTTATTCACCTTAACAAAATCCAATATAATCAGTTATATGATATTGCAGGGAAGTGGATGCGGGATTATACGTATACAATACGCTCATAATGTTATTCTAATGAGTCGAGTTTATAATCAAAGGTTGGGGTTTTCTCTATAAATGTTTATGTTAGTTTTTTGGCCATCAGTAAATTGGCATGTTTATTGAAATTACTACTTTGACAAATATAGTAATAAAATTGAAGAGATTGCAGCCTGTAATATGTAGACGCAACACGCCATGTGTTCAGAGCTGCATATTGCTTACAACATCAATCACGGCGTTCGAAATGTAATCAGAGACGACTATAGTAGAAGCAATTCACGTTATAATCAATTTTAGAACAATTTAAAAAAATACTTCACCCTAACACTTTTTTGTTGCGACTCTGTTCAGTGCATTCTGTGGGAAGTGGCACATTCGACTCGACTGCAATGACATTGGCCCTTAATATTAGCCATATTTTTGTGTCTGTCCTTATCAGGGGTTTGGTCCAAGTAAACCCGGAGATGTTCTGAAAAATTAGTATTTTTTTAGAGGTGTACAGCCTGAATAGAATAAATTTTCCAAAACCTAAAGGTATATTCGGAATTAGGAGAATAATTTTAAATAACCGCTTGAGTACACTTTCTAAAAAATGCTATTGTTTTAATCTTCAAGGCATATTTATTGTATATTCGCGTATTTTACACAAAAAATAAAATAAAATGTAAATTTATACAAGTTTTGTCAACTTAACTTCCCCATAACGTTCATCACATGGTGTATAGGGGTAATGTTCATATTCAGTTAGTTACTGTAATAAATATTGTAAAATAAATGTTAACTTTATACTAGTCAAATAATTTAAGTTAACAGTTTTAAACGACCATGCTTATAGTAAATAAAACAGTAAAATTGCGGCAAAACTCTTATATTTTGGAGGGTAAGTCAGAACTATATTTTACATTCATAAGGTACCTTTAATTTTGACCCAATATTCATAATATTGTAGTTATACCCCCAGTAATAAAGTATTTACGAGGTGTTTGTTTATGACGTCTACACAACGACGAGCTTAGTGCAGCTGACTCTACAGTCTGTTCCGCCGGCTGTGGCCGAACGCACCTCTCCTTCCGGCCGCCTCTAATTAAAGAACAAGTGGACGTTCCTCTACACTTTGGAAATTTTCTGCTTTTCAAATGATATATCTTTTGTCATAATATTATCACAATCTACTAAACACTAGAAGGAAAATGAGTCCAAACACGAAATGAATTTGATTTAAAATAACAAATATAAAACAAGAAAAAACACAGAAAAATGTATGAATATAAACAGTTATATATTGTGTTAGTTTATATCGCATTCCTTTCGTGTTTGGACTCAGTTTCAACATAATTTTTAATAGATTATGAAAATATTAAGATAAGACAGATGTAATTTGAAAAGCCCAAATTTGCCGAAGCGTAGCAGAACGTTAAATTGTTTGCTTATTATGGGTGACCGGAAGGATACGTAAACAGTCCTGCTGACGTGCGTGTGGCACTATAGACGTTTCTGGCAAATACTTCCAAAGCAGCATAGACACCTGTTTTATTGTAGGCTATACACCGTATTGCGAGCCGACATTTGCTCAAATTGTACATTAAATATTTTATTTACGTGTAAAGGCATTCATAATTGTTCCAATTATTGTCGTTTTTCTTGAACGCGTGTAAAATTATTTAATTACGTTTAACACAGAGTATATTGTGTGCTTTTACTCAGGTTTTATTAAATATATTTGTATTTGTTTACTTTCAAGATACTGCGGGAGACAGTTAAAAAATGTAGCGCTTTCAACTTTATTTGTAAAATTTTTTGAAAATGAATTTTTGTTCATGGAAGGATGGGCTACCGTATACATTTTAAAAAACTTATATTTAATATTGCACATATGTAGTTCGATTTACACGCTGAAAGATTCCAACTGTTAGCAGAAAAAATGGGCCTGAACTGGCAGTATTTATGTACTGGGATCTGTAGTCATTGGTGTAACTGAAATACTTGGACAAACTTCAGAAGGTTGTCCCTGGGGTCAAAACAATCCAAAAAGTTCTTATAAAAATATGTCCTAATATGCACCGTTTTCTGTCTGTCTGTCCGTCTGAATGTAACGTCTATATATATTCTTTTTTCAATATGCCCAAGCTGTTTACACTGGAGCACTACGCAGTTATGTAATAAGCAATACACTAAATCCATCTTATACGTGCAGCTCATTTATTTTTTTCGTAATTTGTTTGTCAATAACGGATTTAGTCTTTGACGGTGAATGACGGATTTACATCTTTAGTCGCCCATCACATCTTGTCTTTTGGGGGCCTCTTTTCTGCCATTAACAGTTTAGATTTAGCTTTAGGAATTAATGTCAATAATAACACAAATAATACTGTCCAGCCGTTCTAACTTTACATCTGAGGGGAGCACAACATGGTAACATTGTATATCTTGAGCGCTTGGCTCCTCCCTGTCCCTATTAAGTGATATATACTTTAATATCACCATTAGTCGAGCAAGCCAACGTGAACCATACTAGTTTATTTTGTGTTGAGAATTAATATTCTTGCACAGTTATTTTTAATGTCGGCTTTCTATTTTTGTAATCATTATATTTATCACTTGTTAAAGCATGTTAAAATGTATAATAATTGATTCTAGTTTGTGGAGTATTACTAAATAAAACTTAATAATTTAAATCAATATCTTATATTATTTTCATTAATTAATACGAATAATTATGCAAATTAGGTGATATTGATAAAAAAATTTTAGTAGCACCTGTAAATTTAGTTACAGTAGCACTTTAGTAACTTCTTATAGTGTTGGCAGTCAGAGTAATTAAATTAAATTTTATTTTGTGATTCCTAACTACAATACAGCAGGAGAAGCTAGGACCAGGGACTGAAATGTGCAGCAGACAAATATTCAGATTAATGTGTAGTAGACTACATGTCCGTAAATAAGACTTATAACGAATAATGAGTCTAATTTATCACCACCTCTAAAATTAAATTGAACATCAACCTGTAAACTAAACGAAAACCAGTTCATAATCAGAATATGCCCACAACGACAACTTTATAGAAATGTTTACAACGTTTAAAACCAGTTAGTAGAATGTATTTATAGCATGATTATAATTGTAAATGTAAGAATGTTCATAAAATATAGCTTCTTACTCTACTAATAAATTTTTTGAAGATGACTTCTATTTTATGACTTATCTATTAATGATTTTTTGTACGTTTTTAGTTGATGAGAAATAAATGATCTCATGTACATCCCTGTATTCAAAGAGAGAAATAAAGAAAAATGTTAGCTTCAATCTGATGTATGATTTCTATTCAAATAAAGGCATTATTGTTTTTAGCTTGTAGTGTTGAATAATTGTTGAGCTTATTCAAATGGATGAAAAACAAACTTGTGTTACTAGAATGAAACCACATACTGTATTTAAATAAATGCTAAACGTTTATTCTAATTATGCATCAATTAATTACCATGTGTAAGCCGGTGGCAGAGCGGTTTAAGGTGTCAGGAAGTTGAGATTGAGTTAGAGATAACGCTGGTTCGAATACGGCTAGAACTGGAAGATTTATCAGTAATATTCACCTTCCACTGTACTGGTTCACCTCCTCACTCTGTCCGAATACATTCCTTGCACAGATCAATGTATATTCACATAGCCTATGAGGAATGAGCAGAGTAAGGTTAAGAAGGAGATCGGCCTCTCTTTAAAATAAAATAAATATTATTTGATAAGGTAAGTAAGTAAAACACTATTGATTATCTTCAGCAAGTAAAACACTATCGATTATCTTCAGCAAGTAAAACACTATCCTACTGATGTTAAGCTGATAAGAACAGATCAAATCATATTGCCTATATTTTTTTGATCTTAGCCAACACTATCTATATCTGCACACACTATATCTGCCTATACTTTGATCTTAGCCAAAATGCCGATATATTTTTCTTGTTCTTACCGAGCTACCTCACAAACTGAATGTATCTAAAATGACCGCGAAGTAAATACAACATCATACGTTATTGTACGGTAACCTTAACACTTTTTAATATCGACCTGTATTAGAGCAATCAGTGATAAATACCAAGTACCAATAGGTGGTTGACAATTAATGCAGAAAAAAAGTTAGTTCACAGTGCATACAGAAAAGAATTACACATTTGATCGATTCACGTTCTCACAGCATTCTGAATCGATGAGAGCGCGGCTCTAGCGGCATTTAGGTGAAACAATTCACTGTCCTACAGCTACAGCGAGACATCTGTAGGGGTTTGTTAGAAGCTCTCGTTCAGTAAAAATTCTAATATTACGTTTAAGCTAAGTTTATTTTTGATTTTTTGTGTACGTGTTGACTTTAAATGTCGCATGATGTTTAGAAGAACGTACCGGTGTTTCTTAACGACGAAAAATCAATAAAAGCCATCATTACTAGTAACTACACGTTCATGTACAGCTGGACTCTCACACTGTTTGGTAACAACATGTTTGGTCGGTCAGTCGCTGGAACCAGAAGCGCTTCACTCTGGTTTCCCTTCAAAATGTATAAATCTTTCACCTTTTACTAAAGATTTCCGTGGAGGGGAACACATGATGAGTCTATAACAAATTTTTATTCAGCGCCCGATCCCGCTTACTATTGTATACGGAGGTTAGGGTGGGGTGAATGAATGTCTTTATTTAATGGGGGAGTTAGGACTATGAAGTCCTCTCTTCCACTCAACCTTGTGTAAAACTATACAAACAACATAAAATATAATTTCAAACTAAAATCAAAGAAAACTTAATTTACAAAGGTGTAAAGAGATAAGATAAGATCTTGTATATAACAGTAGTTTATTAGTTAATCACTCTGATTGCTCTCTTCTCCACCTCGTAAGAGGCTGAACGATCATCGATGACAAGCACCTTCGGCCTCACAAGTAAGCACGGGTACGACTGATACGAGCCTCCGAGCCTGCCTCACGCTCAGGGAAGAGAGTTATACCTCTTCATCGTGGTTGGTAAATCACTTCTAGATTGAAGCGGTTAAATGAAGAACATACTATAGAATGATCCTGAGAAGTATGATATTAATCCCGAGAGTCACCCAGTATCGGCGTACTCTTGTTATTCAATGTTTAAACTAAGGTTGAGAGTGAAATTCAGTTATGCAACGCTTCGTAGGCGATTGAATAAAACTAATTGCGGCAATGATACGACAACAACATAACAAAATTGTTCAACCAACATGGCATCTCGTTAGATAAGCTAGAATTTTTAAATTGGCAAGAAACGAAGTTAATCATTTAGATGGTAAAATGTATTATACACAGAGCTATATTCAACAGGCGATGTTAGCGACACCTCGCGTCAGTCACTGGATCTACGTACGTCAGTAGTTCCGTCGGTATCCGCATTAGAGCGGTTAGATCAGTTCTACAGCGGAGCGTTTGATTTTTATCCTTACCACTTATATCGGCTATATAAATACTTAGAGTGGTCTATTTTAAATTTTCAACGATCGAACTTAATCGGAATTGTAATATAAACAACTCGAAACGCGGAAGATAAACATCCATCTTTACAACGAGGATCAATTGGCAACGTGTTAAGTTGCAACTCGGCACAATATTTAACAGTAGTCTCATACCGTACCACAGATTACGTATTACTGTTCATACTTACTAGAGATGGGAAGTTCGGTTCTTTTTAGTGATCCGGATCATTCGGTTCAAGTCAGTAAGGTGACCCGTTCAAATGACCCGTTCACGGGATCCGTTTAATTGAACGGTTACTGACAAGCGAACTCGGACATGTAGACTAAACTTTGTTATAGTGCCATTGTGCACTTCATTTTAACTTAAAACTATTTTAAATACTTTAGCAATTTTAAATAATATATAAATTATTAATAAATAAAGGAAAGGTATAATTAAAATTAAGGAAAATACATTTGTTTAATTGACTGAGTCCTGATGATGCAAACTTTGTTTGTGAAAGGCCTCAACTAATAAATTTATCATATTTTATTGGAATGTTTGAGTTTTTATTTAATAGTTTTACTTTATAATAATAATTCTCCAATAAGTGAGTTCAAGAAAAATTAAGAACATTTGTTTAAGTTTGAACAATGTTTAATGGTACATAATTTTGTATGTAAATAAATCTGCATACAAATAAATGTAAAGTAACGTATCAAAATATCACGAGTAGTTAAACTATTTACAAATTATGGTTTAAAAACAAAATCTTGTTTACTTTCACTTTGATACTCAATATTATTATTGCATGATAAAATAATAATACTTACCAAATTTATAAAATTCAGCAGTAGCAACTGTATAACTCTCCTCAGAAATCTTCAGGAATGTCAAGTAACAAGAAAGAAACAGTCAAGTTAGGCGAGAGCCATTCATCTAAACAGAATTATTCTGAAAAACATGTCACGACCTGAAAGATCTGATTGAACGAAATGAACGAGAACCGAGACTTGACCGAGACCCGTTTATCTACGCCGGTGATATTTGGTAGCAATTCGTTCAAATTCTCTGTCTAGTTCTTTAGGTTCACATTCGTTCGTTCGGGTCTCGGTCACGGGTTTCGGTCAACGGGTCCGGGTCAGTCGTTCGGTCTCGAAACATATTGGTTGGATCATCTATCGGTGTCGGTCGAAACGGGTCCCGCTCGAACGGGTCTTTTTGAGCATTGTGATCCGGATCTCTCGTTCACTAAGATGATCCGGATCAAATGAACGGTCGTGACCGAACGACACATCTCTAATACTTACCTGGCGTAGGGGTTACCGTGATCATGAAGGCGATTCCCCCAGGACGAGGCCTGTCCATTGCACTACGGTCGGGCTGACTCCTGCGAATGCCCCAAATGTGGGTATCTCGGGCGCGTAATTTTTGATAGCGGGGACTGCGTTCGCGCCGTCCCTAATTAATAACCATCTGTAATCCCTAAGTATCTACTTATATGTAGTGATGGGATTACCTGCTCTTTTAGCTGAGCAGTGATAACCGCTCCCGCTCACTTGCCAGACCTGTGATTAAGAGTGATTCCGCTCTTTCAGCTCCAACTGTGATTTCGGCGATTCCGCTCATTCCGCTCTTTCAATTCTAACCGTGGTTCGCTCAATCCGCTCTTTCAAATTCTAATTCCAACCGTGGTCCGCTCAATCCGCTCTTTCAATTCTAATTCTAAACGTGGTCCGTGATTCCATGTCCCTGAATGAACAACAAATTCAAATTACGGATTGGGCCTATGCTAGGATGGTTTGCAGTTATTGTTAGTTATTACAAGTGATTGATAAACGGAGTAGAATAAAACATAGGTGAGCTGAATAGTTAAGATGTTATTTGGCATGAAATATTGAACTTGTACCTAAACTTGTTACCACTATGGCTTCTTTTGGACTAAGGAATATAGTTGAAAGCTATACCAGAGAAGCCCTGGGTTCACGAAGTCTCATTGACCACATATTTATCAACAGCAATGATGTCGAATGCTCAGTACTCATATCAGGTTTGTCAGATCACTATGCCCAAAAGGCAACATTGCATTTCAGTTTGGTCCAACCTACACCTAAGGCTCAATTTAAGTATATGAGGTTATTTAGTGATGAAAATATAATACTATTTAACCAACTGATCTCGAAAGAGAACTGGGATGACGTATTTGCTGCTACGGATTTAGATGCCAAGTTTGACGCTTTTATGTCTAAACTCCAGTATAACTTTGAAGTTTCATTCCCCAAAAAATGTAAAAAAGTAAAAAAGATCAAGAATGGGAAGATATTTTGACTGACGAAGTTCTTTGTAAAAACAACAATTTTCTTTTATACACACCGTAAAACACCTTGGGCAACCCTTATCTTTTTGTTATTACAAAAGACTTAAATACCAAAAGACGCTGTAAGACAACTTAAACAGAAAAGAACCTTCATAAAATAGAGACATCTGACAACAGATTAAAGAAAATTTGGGACTTTGTTAATAAAAAGAGGAAATTAAAAAAGAATTACAGGCCAGAAATAGTTCTTGAGATAGAAGATGGTGAGACAATTAGCGCTCCAGCTGAGGTCTGCAACGCCCTGAGCGATTTCTTTTCTACTGTGGGTAATAATGTGGAATTTTCTCCAAGCAGACATGACGTTGTTGAATGTTGGATAGTGGACGCTTATTTCCTTTTTTGTACCCAAACAACGGGGAGGGGGAGATTGATAGAGTCATTAAAGATTAAAAGAATAAAAAATCGGCAGGCTTTGATGAAATATCCCCATCCTCCTTAAAAGAATTTCACAATCTACTAAAACCCTTGGCCACTTTTAAAAAATTTCTCCTTCTCTTGTGGATCCTTTCCTAAGTCTTTGAAAGTCTTGTGGTCAAACCAGTATTCAAAAAAGGGGAATGCAAAGATTGCAATAGCTAAGACCCTATCTTTTACATGGGTGTTTTCAAAGTTTTTTGAGAAAGTCATGCACTAGACTACAGAAATTCCTGGAAAGAAATAAAACAATCCTTTAACACCAAATGGCTTTGGGGAAAGGGAGAACCATACACTTTGCCTGTTGCCATCAACGATGTGGGCAAGAGCTTTATTCTAACATTACTCGGGGATTGTTTTTTTGACCCAAAAAAAAAAGGGTTTGACTGGTCGAATACAATATTCTACTCAAAAAATGGGGGGGGTAGGTTAAAAGTGGGGTGGCATTTGGGTTTGGGTCTCCTCATATCTCCTCGGTAGGAAGCGTATGTGGGAAAAAAGGGGGGTGGACGAAGCCGGTTTTTTGACCCTACTGTTCCGCAGTACCAACTAACAAAGGGGGTTCCTCAGGCCCGGTTTTGGGGCCGTTTTATTCCTTTTAACATAAAAAATCTTCCTTCATGCTTACACGGCCAAAACCCTCCCCCGTTTTCTGACGATACCCCCCTCAATTTCTGTCTGACATCAAACATTTAGAACAACATCTTTTTATGAGGCCAATAACTTGTTTCGTGGGTTTTACACAACTTACTAGCTTTAATTCGAGAAAAAACACTAAAAAAACTCTGATGAGTAAGAAAAACTCCAAAGGTTTTTTTATTCTTTTAAATGAATCCATGGTTTCAGTACTATGATGTCTCCTTCTTAGATTGGTCCTGGACGAGTACCCTTTTTTTTGGCGGCCACTTGAAACGTTTCCAAAAAAAATTATTCAGGAATTTTGTGTTGCGTAAAGAGACCTACATCGAACGCTGAGTCCTCCATCTGTTTTTTGGGCTTTCTACCCCCCTTAGTATGCTTACCAATTTGGGGGTGGAAGTCAAAAGACAAAAATTTTTTATTTTAAATACAAAAGTGGGGTGTTCGGCTATGTTCTTCCTTCCGAGATCAGTCCCCCAAGACTTATTTCCAGGGGTCAAAAATCCTAACCTTTTCCTCTATTACATTCTAGAAACCTCACTTTTGTCAAAAAGAACTTTCCCAAATTCAAAGTTTAGTCCAAACCATATCTATTACGCAACCAAACAAATTACCTTTCCCCAAAAAATTTACACTTTTTTCAAGAAACACTTATTTTTCAATGGCGTCAAATTCAAAAGTCTTTTCCCCTTTTCATAAAGTTGGAGTCAAACCATATTAAAATTCAGAAATAACTCAAAAATTTATGGTACAGCTCTCTTGCTACAGCGCCAGGGGGTTTTTGACTAATACAACTCTGTAAACTTTTTTTAACTTAAATGTAGGTTAAAAAAATTGTATAAATTGACTGTAAAATTAATGACCCGGCTTAAAGCAAATTTTTTGTCAATTTGGCTTAATAAAAAAAAAAAAAAAAAAAAAAAAAAAAAAAAAACTATTGTACAGATAATTTAAATCCATGCAGAATATACAAAAAACAAATATATTTTTAAGCTAGATAGAATTTACCACACAAGCATTGTAGACAAGTACATTTTAAACAGCATACTAAATTTATTGATTATTATTGGTAATAGGCTATACACAATTATAAACTGAAGAAATATACGTTAGACATATATTAACCTAACCTAACCTATTTATCAAATTGATATATTGGTAAATAAATAAAAACAGGTAGTTACTTTTAGATTATAGTTTTTTTTGTTGTTTTACAATAGACTTTTTTATTGCTTATCTATTAAACACATCTGACAGAATATCAGTTTGATAGAAATGTTAATTAATATAACATTAATTATAAGCATTAGTCTCAAAATAAATAAAGTTGGAGCAGAAACGAATTGCAGCGCTGCTCTACAGCAGACGGCAAGAAAGCAAACTAATTTACAGCTCAGTCGTTCTCGTTCAGTCAAGAAGAACAGTCACATTGGCAGTTCACTTGAGAAGAGCCGGAGCGGGTGAGCTGATGACGTAGCAAATCACTGTACTGAGCGGTTTGGATTGGACCCGTGATCACAGGTCGACCTGTGATTCTAAAATCACGGTGATCAAATCACAGGTTGTGATTTCTGGCCCATCACTACAGTGTCAGAGCGGCTGCAGTGTCGACGTATCTCTCCCCACTCCATGGAACTAACATAGTTCCGGAGTTGTTGGAACGATCAAAACAAAGGAGTGAAGTACGTGATGCGCGCGCATCCACTCGGAGCGACTCACTTGAGCTTCGCTCCACGTTGAACTGGAACGACTCCGCGGAACTAGTTCCGAGTCATTATAACTCCGGAGTGAACTAACTCCGTCTAATGTAGTGATGGCCGTTATTTAACGTAACAGGATAAGTAACACTGTTACCAAGCTGGAACCTGTTACCGCTATAACCTGTTATCTGAAATACCCAGTTAATTTTGGAACTTATAAAACAAGAGTTTTAATATCAAACAATTTTGTCGTACAATTAATTTTGATGCAGCACCAAATCATATTACTAACAAATATGCAGATTGCATGTTGGTAATAAGCATCGTTCTGTTCTGAACTCTCATGGAACAAACGATATCAAACGCTGGTCAATCCAGTTACAAAGTATCCAAGATGGAACACTGTTCTCTCGTGGAATCGTCAGCAGAATGAAACCTCGCCTGGCGTGGAGTTACCAGTGGCAGAGGGCGAACACTCATCCAGTTCCAGTTTCCGCGTAGAAATGTAACTGCATCACTGCTTGCTCGCTGTGGCCGTTCCAATTCTGTCGTGGAACGGTGGAACCACAGATGAAAGTAGGAGTTCCTTTATCTGTGGTGGAACTGAAGCGCCGGGGGGGGGGTATTCAAGTTACTTTGTGATGTTTTGTGGAAGCGGAATACGCATTTCATTTCCTTGTCTGTTACATTATTACATTGCTTGTTTATTAGTTTGTAGTTTGTATTACTATATGAAGATATTTGTGTAATAAATGAATACAAAATGTGTGGCACTCAGAGAGATGATTTCAATTGAGTAGGACACTTTTAGAAAACTAATTTTTAAGCACATTTAGAAAATACAAAATAATTAGTGTTATATACCGTTGGAAAGAGGATATTTCAAGCTATAAAATGGTGAAAAAAACCTTTTTTCGATAAAAATGATATTTTCCGTGCACACTACCCCCTTTTAACAACAATGTTTTAATTTTTAAGTTTAATTTAAATGAACAAAATTTCTAAGAAGAATATGGTAAGTA
>JAQJVL010004236.1:0-47813 GCA_035578905.1 Stictocephala bisonia | reverse complement strand
ATTTAAATTTTTCTTGTAAGTAACATTTATGACATCCAAATATAATATGTAATGTAATTTCTTTTCCGTTTTGGCCACAAAATGTTTTCAGTTTATCATACTGTAATTTATAAGATGCTACACTTTGACGTCAAGAATATGAACTATATAGTTTTATTGTTTGCTCTACTTAGACAAGTTATAATTACATAACTTGTCAGGAACTATGTTACAACCATACATTACATCTGGGAACTGTGACCTACAATACATACATAGAGCTAAACAACATAATTAAGTATGCAGCTAGACAAATGTAGGAAGCTCCCTTCAGAAATGGCGTGTATCAGTTCTTATTACACCAATAACTATATTTTTTGTTTTTTATTTGAAAATAGGTTTCCTGTAGCCCTACCCAACTACCCTCTTTTCCATACGCAAGCAGTGGTATTTTTTTACTTGTGAAATTATACATATATATTATTTATGGACATTTTGTACAGTTTAGAAGAAAATTTAAATATCAATCTTGCATTAAAACTAATACGATTCCACCCAATTTTATATAACCCATATTTATTTAAAAAAAGGAATGCTATTTATTTTACTCTAAGAGTAGTGAAATAACTTCAAGAGTCATAAAAAAGGCATTCTTAGTACTCTATACAAGTGACAAAACTCTGTAGAAATGTTAATAGTCTCCATTAAAACAGTTTTTGGGAACAATTGAAGGACATGCAACAACTGACTCTTTTGCTACTGTCATTGACTGTCGACCGAGGGTTGTCTTTACATAGCAACTCACTGCAACCTAGAAGGTTCTGGAGTTGTGGACGAGATGGTTCTCGAATGGTGATCTAGTTCCCAATTGAATGCTATGTAGCAACTGACTCAAACTATCGAGTTTCTTGTTGTGTTGACCTTCAGTTGCAGTAGTGTTGTCAAACTTCATCACCACAGTTAGTTCAGCACGTCAAGATTGATTGATAGACATCCATTATATTCCAGCAGCTAGTGTATGTTTGCATGGTTAGACTCTTCTGCCACTGTAATTTACTGTCGGCCAAGGGGTGTCTTTATATAGCAAGTCACCGCAATCTAGAAGGTTCTGGACCAGTGGTCTAGATGGTTCTCGAATGGTGAACTAATTCTGTTCGACCACCATTAATGACGGTTCTGGACACAACTTCAGTGAATTTAACTGCTAAACTCACAACATATAAAGGCCGCTGGATTGACTCAGATATTGGAAGTACCACCCCCACGCAGCGAGACGGGTTGCAATTGTCTGCGTGGTACCCTCGGTTGCCACGATACGTGACGAAATACTAAATAGAGCTAAGAACTGCTAATGGCCCCTTATAATGAATCGTGTTTGCTTACTGAACATCTCATTATTATATTTAATATCTCATTATTATAACAACCATTTACAGTTTGAAATGATACTGAAAGAGAACTGAATTTTTGGTCATACTTGGTAATTGTTTAACATATTGCTCCTAGTAAATTCTGATAGTTTAAATTCCTCAGTATTTGTTTTTACAATACCGTGTTTGTTTATGTACACTATTACCATTCAAACATTCAACTAATATTAAAAACTAGAAAAATAGTATTGTGAATTTGTTATGGTTACCCTGACAAACAATGGTAGTTCATACGATTCGCCCTAATGTAAATTATAAAAGTGTAGACATGCCAAGATTAGGTTATATTGATATTCTTTTTTTATTATCCAGGCCTTTCGAAAGAAGCAAAAACATAAAAACAATCTTCTAACTACTTTATTGTATACAAGCCACTTTTGTTTGTAAAGGGTGGGATCAATAATAAGTTTTTTTTTTTTTTAATATTACATTTTTTACTCGATGGTCTACGTATTTACTTTAGATTTTGTTGGATGGAATTAACTAAATTTGTATACAGTTTTAAAATTAATTGCAATAAAACCAAGAAAAATGTTGTTTAATTATTTATAAAATATATGAGGCTTTTTAATACTGTCCCTAACGATAGAAATTACATAACAGAAAGCGTCCATTGATAACTAAGTGGTAACGCTTGTACATTCCTTGTAGGTCAAAACAACGTAACCGACTAAAAAGGTACTTTTATTGTGAGTTCTATTGTACTAGTAAAACCTGGAATATTTTTACCAAATGAAGGAGGATTTCAATAAAACGATTCAACATATTAATATGAAGATAATGTGTGAAATTTGGTCAACATTGTTGAGTATAATTAGACAGGATAATGTTTAGTAATGTTCCAATTGGTAAAATAATATTGTTAACATAAAATTATCCAGAGACCTCATTTTGTATGAAAATTTTGTTTGGAAGATTTGTGAAGTCATATATCTGGTTTTAAGATGTTTTCATTTTTATGATATTGGGATGAACTAGTATATAGTATGGGATGTTAAATTAAGAAATAGTAAGGGTATAAATAGGCAAGTCTATGTGTATCTTTATACACTGTGCATGTTTGAAATCAAATGTCATGTGTACAAGAAACAACCTTGTCGAGTTTCTTAAACGTAGAGCTTGTGTGGGTAACTTAAGAGATTTTCTACGTTGGGTTTGGTGAGAGATCACTTACATTTACGTGCAAGCTTTAATTTTAATTTTATATTTAAGGCCTAGTGATCCTTATCCTGTGCACAGAATGAAGATTTAAACTGTCCACTACGAATATGCACACACGATTTATTTTTTTTCATGTAAGAACAATTACTAACCTAATGGCTCTTATTGTTTAAATAGTGTTGTCAAATATATTTTTATACAGAATTCAAAGGAATTTTTAGTAAATTTGTACACTAACAAAATAAATGACAACTATGGTTAAATGAGATGATGTACTCAAACAGTTATAAATAAGCTCACGTACCCCACGGAGATTCTCAATACAGGCAAGTCTTACATTACAAACTTAATTAGAAACATCTTTAAGTGCAGTTGTTATAACCCTTAGGCAGTTCATAAAAGTCTCTATAGTAAATTGCTCTTTGATCATTGATGCACTGTGACGTCCAATTTACAAAACCATCATACTAATTGGAGAATATATGATAAACATACAACGCTCTGATTCTGAAGGATATTAATATCAGACATATCAAAGTTTAATATTTCATACCGATAAGATCTATTGATTTTATTTGATGTAAGATATACAAATAGCCCCCTTTGCCGTACGTATAAAGAGAAACAAGTATAAATTAGTGTTTATATTATATCTTACATTTGAAGTATGCACTTCAACGATCTTTATGAAAATTTAAACACTATATCAGTATTGTTTTAATATAACCAGTGATTTATTATAAGACAATGGAATACCCCTGCAAACGTCAAGTGTCATTTTAGCAACTCGTGTAATTTTTTCATTTCACGCTTATATGGTTTAATAAATGACGTTTCCAACCATCCAATGGTGTTTAATCCATACGGTGAATAGTAACGAAGCCTCTGATTGACCAGTATCACGATATTTATTACTTAACATAATCTACTTCTTTTAGAGGAAACATTTTGAAATCCTAGAACACATTTTAGTCGGAGCCAAAAAACCATATTTTTTTCAAGACTCATGGTCCGAACCCATTAGTTTTTGGACTACAACTATTGTATAAAAAAGTTTTAGAAATATAACATCAAGTATACAATTATTTTTGTGCAACTTTTGCCAATAGGAAATTATACAAAACAATCGTGTTTATAGTTTTATTACAATAAACCCCACGACTGTATTTTCAGCTGTTCTTGCAGAAGTTCGGCCTGTTACGTCAGAGGTTTATGCTGACCCAATCACTTATGCTGTACACGGACAGAGGTTCTCAGAGTTGGAGTGGACAAAGTCTGATTTTATTTCAGGCACACGTGCCTGATCCACTTAGAGTATGATTTAGTTGTTTTTGTAAAAGGCAAGCCTAGGTTTATGACATTTTAACTAGTTTTATTTAATACCAATTTAATTATACGCATTAAAAACTAATTATTAATACAACAAACGGATGGTTTGAATATAGGTCTAAAATATTTCTTCACACAACCCCTCATTTAAATGAAAAAGAGTAATATAATATAAAGGCGTGGTGTATCAGTGGCTAAGGCTTTGGACTGTGGAGGGTTATTTCTAAGGTTCGAATCCGCACTGAGCCAACGGTCGGTACTTCACTCGTTGAATAAAGTTGACGCACAAGCCTTAGGCAATTGACACAAGCCCGTGTCAACTGGCGAGTGAAGTTAAAAAAAAAAATAAATTATGAGTAAAACTATTAACATATTATAAGTATGTTTATTCTTTTATATTTCTGTAAGATTACTAAAAACATGTATATACTAGTTTGGCTTCTAAATGACAAGTAATGATTATAAATAGTTGTTATGCAGAGCAAATCTTACAATATGTTTTCGACAAACCCAAATCGTAAGTGAAATTTATTACTCTAAGTTTTACAATAAAGAATTTGATTGAATAAAAACAGTTTTAGGATATTGCGTTATTTATACAACTCAAATGAAGGACATTAATTTTTATTCATAAAATATTTAATATGGACTAATTATTTAGTAATATAATTACTTAATTAATTATTATGTGTATTCCTATTGCTCTTCGTGATGTTATTATAAATGCTAACTTCGAATGTATTCATGAGAAAACTAGGATCAGCACCAACACAACACTTTCACTTTTTTTCCCAAGATTAAGGTGATTTCGAAAGATTGTTTATTTTTCTTGTTTAAGACTTAAAAATATCTGTTATATGCCTTAAATATCAAGAAAATAATTTCATACTTAAATATATTTATTTAGCAATTGGTCGGTAGCGTAGTTGGTTCAATTCCAGCTTAATGTGCTAAAGGTTTTCAGTTCGATCCCAATCAGAGTCATAAAACATTTTGAGAAGGATCAGCTGATAATCACCGGCTGTTCATTTGTCATTGGGCTATTAATTAATGACACTTTCTAAGGAATAGTCGGCCTTAGTTTGTAACAATGACTACATTCGCTCATCTACACTCATCACACTCATTCGAAATCCATATTCGCCTATATCTTGACGATCGGCGTCTTATGAATAAATAAATAAATAATGTATCATTTATTTTATGTAATAAATCATTTGTGAATAATTATTTGCCATTATTTTATGTTTATTAACCAATAGTGACACAAAAAATATAAATGAATGAGAATTATCATATATTTAGGTACTAACCAAGGTAGTTGAAATTTTAAGATGCTATAAAATATTATATGTATGGAAAGCCCACCCACGTTAAGGCAATGTAGTTCAAATATAATAAGATTAAGGTATTAAGTACTTGTTTAATTTAAACTCACAAAACATTAATTTAAATGAAGTGAGTGCGTATGTTTTTCATATTTTGTTGTTTATTCTAAGCTTATTATAATTTCCTGATAAAAAAATTAATACAAATTGCATTAGATAATGTTATCTAAATTACTTATTACTTTTATAAATTACGTATATATGTGAAGAAACAAGCAGGCTACTGAATAGTAAACATTAATAAACGTATACTTTACAAAATCTACAGAGTATAAATATTCTACAATATCACACCGGATACCTGTTGTAGTAGTCATTCTTCATTGTTAACTTTAGAGATGTTGAGTCGTGTAATTGTATGACAATATTAATATTGAATTGATTGTTTGACAACATGAATATTGGAGGAAGTAAGAGAAGTTGAGTGTACCGAATGCGTTTTATCATATCGACAGTTGTACTCCAGTGTTTTACATCGACACCTTATGGGTGCATTCGATCCATGTTACTTGCAGTTAAAGCAATCTAGGATCCTTTCCGTTTATTCACTACCACTAATTTTTTTCGTTAATTCACTGCCGCTTGATAAATACTCTCTACTGCTCTAAAAACTGTTCACCAATCATTTTTACGTCCACTGTGGTATTCCTTGCCCACTAGGAATACGATATCACTGGCCTTATCGCTTCCTAAGAACTTACACGTGGATAGCACATTCGGTCGTAAGTCAGTCATTGGATTTACCAGTTTAGGATCAACTTTAGAAGCCACAAAACCTAACCTGACCTGACCTAACCTAACCTAACCGTAATTGCGATAAAACATTAGTGGTAGTGATTTAATGGTTAAAGTTTGCAATCTACTTTGGGCTATACAACGTGAAATATTAAAAATAGAATTAATGTTAACTATAACTATTGTTATTGCAATCACTATAACTGCGTCAATAATATATTTCTTTCCGCCTCATTTTGAGACATATATCTTAATTTTTCTTCACTCCGTGAAGTGAACAGTTTTATATATATATATATATATATATATATATATATATATATATATATATATATATATATATATATATATATATATATATTAACATCACTATATACTATTTTTAAGGATTAAATCAACAACCAGATTTTACAAGTAACGTTGTACAATGTCATCAGGCCGGCTAGTACAGTAGTATGGAAACGCCTTATGAAATACACAGGGTAGAGATCTCAGTACTGTCAACTTAAGTGTGAACGCAGAGTATTTAGTTGTCGCTATACAGACTGGAACGTGTCACACTTGTTATCTTCCCTTGCTTCTCTACATTGCAGAACAAACTTGAGCAATATTTATTGATCCTATATAAATATGACTTTCAAGGGGTGCCATTTTTGTTCACAAAATATTAATTAATACCTTAAAACTGTAGTCTTACTATTATATGCATATCTAATGGTGTATGTGTGTAAGTTATTCAATCACGCAAAAACTATTGGACCCATTTTGCAGAAATTTTGCATGGAAATTCTAAGGGTCTCTGGTCAACACACAGGCTTATCTTGATTTTGAAATTCCATGCCACATGCTTCTATTGTGGATAGAATTGTTACTTGGTGACCTGCTGATCCACTTTAGGGGTATTTCGGTCACTTTTAGGGCTAAATAAGTCTTGGTAGCCTTAGGGCGCAAAGAATTAAATTTATAAGCCTATACATTTAGCAATCCATCTTAAATTATTAAATGTAGACATATGATTTGTATAGGTATGATTAAATTGTTTTAGTTACATATTTTTATGGACTGTTTCACAATGTCTCGTTTACTACTTTGTAATATGAATCGTTCCTTTCCTTATGAGACTTAAAAAGGTTACTTTAGATGAAATAAATTAAAAAGTTTAATATTTAGTCATAGTAATTTTTTTAATTAATTCAAACGTATATGCCTTTAAATTTGTTACATAAAAAAGTATCACAAAATCAATTTAATTCAAAATAATAATTACGTGAAAATATTTTTCAAACATAATTGATAGGGTCACACTGTATTAACTTTTACTTACATATTCTATGAAAGAATTATCTTCTAAAAACAGACTATGTAATAGGTTGTAATGAAATAAGTTATACTTTTAAAGTTGGTGGCTATTAACGTAAATGGAGAAAATGAAACGAAACGTCTTCATAAGTATTAAAAATTAGAACATTTTAATGTTTAAAATATGAGGCTAGTTCTTTTTAAAGAATACTGTATTAAATTTGGGAACAAGTTTTTAGAAAAAATAATATATTTTGAAAATACATTACATATCTCATTAAGGGTGTTTCTTTAAGCAAGTCATATGCTGCAGTCGTTCACTCATCCTTACTGTATTGAGAAAGACTTTTTTGTTGTTTTCTACCTAAATATTCTTCTCCCATTTCCTCTAATTCTCCTATTGTTTCCCTCT
Source organism: Stictocephala bisonia (assembly GCA_035578905.1). Taxonomy (NCBI): domain Eukaryota; kingdom Metazoa; phylum Arthropoda; class Insecta; order Hemiptera; family Membracidae; genus Stictocephala; species Stictocephala bisonia. The sequence continues at coordinate 40,080 of JAQJVL010004236.1, read as the reverse complement.
ATAACTGTTCTTTAAAGTTCTCTTCACGTGTTCTAGCCAATACATTTTCTTCTTCTTTTAGTTTTCAGAATCCCCAAATCCACATCTACTTAGCTTCTAAATCTCGTCTTCTCTCCTTATCAAATGTCATATATCACAGAAATTATGTACAATCCTTAAATCAGCTGTTAGTTGGCTGCCAACCAGAACAAGTACAAACTCGATCAACCGAACCAGGTAGTGCGTGGAGACTCCTGATGTTGTACCGAATATTCCAATGGACCGGCTTAGCTGTTACTGTTGACAACTTACTGTACTATTAGAATTGATGATCAGGATCTAAGAATGTATTGTACTTGTCCTTTACTATATCTAAAAGCAGACTTATATAAAACATAGCATATAAGTCTGATCATATAGAGTGTTAGGTCAGATATCGTTAATTATATTTAAAACATTATAAATTCTAATGTTAATAAAATATAGGACTATGAACAGAATAAAATCATCATACACTATTATTTGTTACTCTTTAAGAAAATGACTTTTACGTACAATCTGAAACATATAAGGACGTGCGTATGAATAAGTAAAATTATTTCAAAACAAATCATTATTTCCAGAAATACGTATGGCTAATTAGCATATACTGTATTATACATTGAAAAGAAAGAAACAAACGAGTATATTTTCAAATTAAATATAAAGTACATTGAAAAAAGGTCTAATTTATTGTTTAAAAATAAAAATTGTTCATTTTATTATATATAATGTTAACGCTAAATTTGTAATTGTTTTGGTCAAATCGACTGTTATACATTACATGACAGTGTATTTGATAATGTATTAAATGTATATTATTATGTATATGTATTAATGTATATTAAATCACCTAAATCAATTTTTGGGTGTCTCCAGTTCTAAGATACGTTCAAACAAGCAATTTTACATCTCTTTTAGTATCGTGTTAGGAATAGTAACAATTCCGCAAGGGTGCTGAGTGACGTCAAGGGGACAAGAAAAATGTTCAATGTTCCAGTCTTTAACCCCCTCCATTCTTCCAGTATTAACGGCAACGTTTAATTAAATTTAGTCGAACGTATATAAAGATGTGGTAGTATAACAAAAGTTGGAAATAGTCTGTCTGGGTGTGCGTGCGTATGTAAATTCAAAGCTTGTAATATAATTGCATTTGTGTGCAGCAGAAATATGATCGTTAAATTGGTTTGTGTTTGTTAGTGGAGAAAATTACACGAGATGGCATAATGGAAAATGTATGCAGGATGGAAAAAATGGAAACTCTTTCACAACTTTTCTATGACTTCATGTAAAAGTGAAATATTGTACATCATCATGGTTACAAAGATCATACTTTCTGATATCATTCATCTTTTTGGAAGACAGCCCAAGAGGAGTTGAAGGAAAATCTTCAACGTAAGCCTATGTCAAGTTTGGTATCAAATAAAAGCTCTATTCAAGAGAAATTAATTGCTGCAAAATGGACTTTGTAAGGTTTAACCTTTCCAGAGTAGCGGCCATTTGAATTTTGAAGTAACTAATTTGAACAATATTATGTCTCCACTATTAAACGGTTTCAAGTAAATTATTCTGATAAGAAATTATACTTTATGGAACACAATTAGTCAAAAAAATCAACCATCAAATAAATTATCTAAGAAAAAACGTTGTTGTGAAAGCGTTAACATATTTCTTTCCACCCTGTATATATTCTTAGTGTTATTGGTAATGCCTATTGTTTATATTAATAATAGTTTTTTAATTAACATGACAAAATAAAACAGAACGTAATTATTTTCAAAGTTCCTATGCAGAAATGCATAGTTTATGCTCTCACATAGTTTGTATTATAATAAAGATTCAGCCACATTATAGATAGGCTACTTAGAAATTGACATATACAATACATTATATAAACAAATGTTTATTTATTACTCCACGTTGTTTTTTATGTATATTTTAAATATATTTTTCAGCTGAATGAATTAATAAATGAAAATCATTTTACTCTAAAAATCGCACAGTAACTTGCAGTAGTATTATTTATGAAACAAAAACAAAGAAAACTATTGAACATAGATTTTTTTTTAGAAAGTTTAAACAAACTGTAAATTAATATCCAAATACAAATATATAGTACTGTACAAAAATAATTATAATAAATAAATCATGTAGCTATCTTGCAATACTTTATGGCTCATGAAAATATTAGCTTTGTACTAAAGATTATGTTTAGCTGACCTCTAATATATCATATTTTTCATAAACCTAATTATATTTGTAGACAACTATCGTTTGAAAACATGCGCATTGTATATTAATGAGATTAGTAATAGAACATTTGCATATTAATAATATGAGTTTTTCTAACTAAGGTTATATTCGAATTTTATTATCTTTATAAATCGTGTTAGAAAGTGCTGAAGAAAGTATATTTTGGTAAAGAGGAATAGTTATTCATGCAAACATAAAGTAAATGCCACGTAGTTCAAGTCACCTTGATAGAGTGGTAGTCAGTGTCCAGATGTTGTGTAGAAAAAAAACTAAGAATCTGGCTTGTCATTAGCTGAAAATCAGAATACTACTAGTAGTAGTTTTCTGATGGTTTTAGACTCACTTTTTTGAGTTTTCCAAGATGGCGGCGGTCACGTGACCGGATCCAAGATGGCGGCCGGAACCAGATCCAATATGGCGGCCGGAACCGGATCCAAGATGGCGGCGCCCATTTCCCGCCAAATTTCCTAACCTCACTTTTCCTAACCTCAAATTTACCGCCAAATTTCCTAACCTCACTTTTCCTAACCTCAAATTCCCAAATTTCCCTCCAAATTCCCACATCATACTATATAAAATACACTCTTAACCTAACTTTTTCTTTGTTATACTATATAAAATGCACTGTTAACCTTGTTATACTATATAAAATTCAGTAATTTTTCCATGTTATACTATATAAAATACACTCTTAACCTAACTTTTTCCATGTTATACTATATAAAATGCACTATTTGTCCAATATGGCGTCTTTTTCCATATTATACTATATAAAATGCACTTTTTTGTCCAATATGGCGTCTTTTTCCATGTTATACTATATAAAATGCACTTTTTTGTCCAATATGGCGTCTTTTTCCATGTTATACTATATAAAATTCACTTTTTTTGTCCAATATGGCGTCTTTTTCCATGTTATACTATATAAAATTCACTTTTTTTGTCCAATATGGCGTCTTTTTCCATGATAAACTATATAAACTTCACTTTTTTGTCCAATATGATGCCTTTTTCCATGTTAGACTATATAAAATGAACTTTTTTGTCCAATATGACGTCTTTCCCTCCTCAAAATTCCCTCCCAAAATTCCTCATCCAATATGGCGACCTTTCCCTTCGGGTACTTCCGGCGACCGTCGGCTACCTTCGTACACGTCGTCTGCTGGTCGGGCGCGCATGCGCACCTTGTTACTCTACTCTATGTGCTCAACCCGATCGCAGCGCACCTGGTGGCAAAACTTAGTGCATCCTTTCGAAAACATGGCGCCTTTGGAAGGGAAGTCCCTGGTGGTAATTCCCCTTCTAAAATTCGGTCGTTATACTATAAAAAATACACTCTTAACCTTCCCCATCTCATACTATATAAAATGCAAAAGATGGCGGCCATTTACATATGTACTATATAAAATGCTTTCGTGTACTTCCGGCGACCGTCGGCTACCTTCGTACACATCGTCTGCTGGTCTGGCGCAGACCCAAATGCCACGCTCTGATTGGTTACCTCCCTACTTTACAACTAATCTTTCTCACACGTACTGTTAGACAACTTATTTAATTTTTCTCAAATTTTAACAAATACACAGTTAACACACGCTCTTACCTTTGGGCTTCCTACACTGTTACCTATACTTATCTATCGAATCACAGATCATCCTCAAGCCCCTACTTAACACTCTAGGCAACCCACAATACACGTTTTAATTAAAAATCAAGGGACAGCTATTATTTATATTAATTATTTACTTCTTTTTTTATTTTTATTTATTTGTTACATACGAGACCTACTGGTGTACGGTGACCGAGCTTTATCGCTGTTATCACATCACTTGACCTCAAAGGTCAACCCGTGGCTGTTATCACATCCGCTTCCATTACCAAAAGCATTGTTTTACATCCCGTATGAACGATGTACGAGTCTTTGTTACTAACTAGATGAACGAGCGTAGTCTTTGTTACTAACTAAGGCTGCTGGACCCTTTGATATATGATCTATTAACAACACAATAGTCAGAGAAACTATGACATGGAACCCAAACCCCTTAAAATTTAGTTAAAATGTCCATAAATAGGGTTATTTGTGTACAAAATATGTTATAATTCCCTAAAAGCAATAAAATGCAGCGTCATAACAACGATATTTGTCCTAAACATTAAACATTCCTTTAAAATACTCTTATAGAAACCTTTAAAAACTTAGTTTGAGCTTAAAACAACGTACAAAACTGATGTAACACTTGTAAATTAATTGTTTAACCTACATAGCTATTTAGTTGACTCCAAACAGTTGGCAAAGTGTAAGTAGCCAATAGGAATAAATTCTCTATAATGTTCACATTTTAAGCTTGATTTTAACAAAACCTGATGCTATTGATTCCTTGCACATTAAACAAATAAACAAATAGTTAGTTGAAATGTGTCTATTGTAGAAACTTTGGTATTAACAGTAAGAAAGTTTGGTTTCTTTTGACTATAATATACTCGATCAGAAAATGTATATACACCACTCCCAAAGACCCAAACACACGGAGAACCTAGAACACACAACATTCTTGATAGATCACCTTCCTATTCATCACATAAGACCCTTGATTATCCATCACCTATCCCTAAGACATCTGACTGACCAACTACCCACCCAATATTCTAGACTAAACACACTCTACATACAAGACCTTTGATTGACCATCTACCTACCCTACACACACAGTACTCTCGATAGACCACTCACCTCCCCATCACATAAGACATCTGACTAACCATCTACCCACCTAATATACTAGACTAACCACACTCTACACATAGTCCTCTTGACAGACCACGCACCCCTCTCGACACATAATACATTTGACCACCTACCCACCTAATATACTATACTAACAACACTCTACATACAAGACTTTTGATTGACCATCTACCCACTCAACACACACAGACCCTCGATAGGCCACCCACCTCCCCAACACATAAGACATCTGACTGACCATCTACCCACCTAATATACTAGACTAACCACACCTTACATACAAGACCTTTGATTGACCACCTACCTACCCAACACACACAGTACCCTCGATAGGCCACACACCTTCCCAACACATAACACATCCGACTGACCATCTACCCACCTAATATACTAGACTAACCACACCTTAAATACAAGACCTTTGATTGACCACCTACCTACCGAACACACACAGTACCCTCGATAGGCCACCCACCTTCCCAACACATAAGACATCTGACTGACCACCTACCTACTTAATATACTAGACTAACCACACTCTACATACAAGACTTTTGATTGACCACTCACCTACTAAACACACAGACGTTTGATTAAACACCCACATACTCAACACAGAGTCATGTTGATAGACCAACCCACCTTCCCCAAACATAAAACCTTTTATAGACCAACCACACACTCTACAGACATAACTTAAAATACCATCACACTACCAAAAAGGCAGTCTCTTTATAGACCCCCATCTACTCAATACGTGAGACACTTGGTTAACCATTCGCCTACCCAACACATAGTCCTCTTGATAGACCACACCCCTCCCGACACATAATACATTTGACAGACCACTTACTTAACATACAAGACTGACCATACACTCTACATCGAAGACGTTTGATTATCCACTCACCTACTCAATACACACAAAACACTTGTTTGATCACAAAAATTTAACAAACACAACTGTCGATTGACACTCCACATTCCCAAAGCATCATACTACAATGAAAATAGTCCTATTGACATACCCCTACCTACCAAACAAACGTACCACACAACATAAAATCATGACAACAGTCCACCCACCTACTCAACACACAACACCTCTGATAGATAATCCACCTAACCATTACATAAAACCTTACATTGACACCCAACATTCATGGATGACCTACCTACCAAACATACGAATTGACCACATTACCAAAGCATATGAAGGACCACCTACCAAACATACGTACCACACACCATAAAATCATGACTTAACAGTCCACCCACCTACTCAACACACAACACCTCTAATAGATAATCCACCTAAACATTACATAAAACCTTACATTGACACCCAACATTCATGGATGACCTACCTACCAAACATACGAATTGACCACATTACCAAAGCATATGAAGGACCACCTACCAAACATACGTACCACACACCATAAAATCATGACTTAACAGTCCACCCACCTACTCAACACACAACACCTCTGATAGATAATGCACCTAAACATTACATAAAACCTTTGATTGACACCCAACATTCATGGATGACCTACCTACCAAACATACGAATTGACCACATTACCAAAGCATATGAAGGACCACCTACCATACATACGTACCACACACCATAAAATCATGACTTAACAGTCCACCCGCCACCTCAACACACAACACCTCTGATAGATAATCCACCTAACCACTACATAAAACCTTTGATTGACACTCAACATTCATGGATGACCTACCTACCAAACATACGAATTGACCACATTACCAAAGCATATGAAGGACCACCTACCAAACATACGTACCACACACCATAAAATCATGACTTAACAGTCCACCCACCTACTCAACACACAACACCTCTGATAGATAATCCACCTAAATATTACATAAAACCTTTGATTGACACCCAACATTCATGGATGACCTACCTACCAAACATACGAATTGACCACATTACCAAAGCATATGAAGGACCACCTACCATACATACGTACCACACACCATAAAATCATGACTTAACAGTCCACCCGCCACCTCAACACACAACACCTCTGATAGATAATCCACCTAACCACTACATAAAACCTTTGATTGACACTCAACATTCATGGATGACCTACCTACCAAACATACGAATTGACCACATTCTCAAAGCATAAGAAGGACCACCTACCATACATACATACCACACACCATAAAATCATGACTTAACAGTCCCCCCGCCTACCTCTGCACACACAATTCCTTAGGACACACCCTACACCCTTCACTCATCCTACAGACAAAACTCCTAGAGAACTACCCATCCACCATAAAAACACTATTGCTTCATATAATCATGTTTTAAAATAACATTATTACACTGTAAGATAGGTTTAATATAGCTAAAGACCTAAAGTGTTACCTAAAATTCTGTTTTATATGAGAGCCGTTGGTGGAAAACATCCAAACTAAACATAAAAAATAAGAATCAGCTAGTAGTTTCATAGAAATTCTGCTATACAACTAAAAAATATGAGAAAAAGTTAGGTTTAAAAACAATGAACATAGAAAAATTTAGGTTTAAAAACAATGAACATAGACAAAGTTAGGTTAAAAAAAAAACGAACATAGAAAAAGTTAGGTTAAAAAAATTAACATAGTAAGGGTTAGGTTAAAAAAATTAACACAGATAAAGTTAGGTTTAAAAAAAATGAACACAGAAAAAGTTAGGTTAACAAACATCAGAAAAGTTCAGTTGAAATTACCAAAAGTCAAAAAATGGGACATTTTTGACTTTTGTTAATTTTAACAACTTTTCGGAAAAGTAAGGATAGCAATCAACCTTTCGGTTGATTGCTAGACTTACATTTCTGATGTTTGTTAACCAAACTTTTTCTGTGTTCATTTTTTTAAACCTAACTTTTTCTGTGTTAATTTTTTTAACCTAACCCTTACTATGTTAATTTTTTTAACCTAACTTTTTCTATGTTCTTTTTTTTAACCTAACTTTGTCTATGTTCATTGTTTTTAAACCTAAATTTTCCTATGTTCATTGTTTTTAAACCTAACTTTTTCTCATATTTTTTGGTTGTATAGCAGAATTTCTATGAAACTACTAGCTGATTCTTATTTTTTATGTTTAGTTTGGATGTTTTCCACCAACGGCTCTCATATAAAACAGAATTTTAGGTAACACTTTAGGTCTTTAGCTATATTAAACCTATCTTACAGTGTAATAATGTTATTTTAAAACATGATTATATGAAGCAATAGTGTTTTTATGGTGGATGGGTAGTTCTCTAGGAGTTTTGTCTGTAGGATGAGTGAAGGGTGTAGGGTGTGTCCTAAGGAATTGTGTGTGCAGAGGTAGGCGGGGGGACTGTTAAGTCATGATTTTATGGTGTGTGGTATGTATGTATGGTAGGTGGTCCTTCTTATGCTTTGAGAATGTGGTCAATTCGTATGTTTGGTAGGTAGGTCATCCATGAATGTTGAGTGTCAATCAAACATTTTATGTAGTGGTTAGGTGGATTATCTATCAGAGGTGTTGTGTGTTGAGTAGGTGAGTGGACTGTTGAGTCATGATTTTATGGTGTGTGGTACGTATGTTTGTGATTGGTCCTTCATATACTTTGGGAATGTGGTCAATTCTTATGTTTGGTAGGTAGGTCATCCATAAATGTTGGGTGTCAATGTAAGGTTTTATGTAATGGTTAGGTGGATTATCTATCAGAGGTGTTTTGTGTTGAGTAGGTGGGTGGACTGTTAAGTCATGATTTTATGGTGTGTGGTACGTATGTTTGTGATTGGTCCTTCATATGCTTTGGTAATGTGGTCTATTCGTATGTTTGGTAGGTAGGTTATCCATGAATGTCGGGTGTCAATGTAAGGTTTTATGTAATGTTTAGGTGGATTATCTATCAGATGTGTTGTGTGTTGAGTAGGTGGGTGGACTGTTAAGTCATGATTTTATGGTGTGTGGTACGTATGTTTGGTAGGTGGTCCTTCATATGCTTTGGTAATGTGGTCAATTCGTATGTTTGGTAGGTAGGTCATCCATGAATGTTGGGTGTCAATGTAAGGTTTTATGTAATGTTTAGGTGGATTATCTATCAGAGGTGTTGTGTGTTGAGTAGGTGGGTGGACTGTTAAGTCATGATTTTATGGTGTGTGGTACGTATGTTTGGTAGGTGGTCCTTCATATGCTTTGGTAATGTGGTCTATTCGTATGTTTGGTAGGTAGGTTATCCATTAATGTTGGGTGTCAATGTAAGGTTTTATGTAATGTTTAGGTGGATTATCTATCAGAGGTGTTGTGTGTTGAGTAGGTGGGTGGACTGTTAAGTCATGATTTTATGGTGTGTGGTACGTATGTTTGGTAGGTGGTCCTTCATATGCTTTGGTAATGTGGTCAATTCGTATGTTTGGTAGGTAGGTCATCCATGAATGTTGGGTGTCAATGTAAGGTTTTATGTAATGTTTAGGTGGATTATCTCTCAGAGGTGTTGTGTGATGAGTAGGTGGGTGGAATGTTAAGTCATGATTTTATGGTGTGTGGTACGTATGTTTGTGATTGGTCCTTCATATGCTTTGGTAATGTGGTCAATTCGTATGTTTGGTAGGTAGGTCATCCATGAATGTTGGGTGTCAATCAAAGGTTTTATGTAATGTTTAGGTGGATTATCTATCAGAGGTGTTGTGTGTTGAGTAGGTGGGTGGGCTGTTAAGTCATGATTTTATGGTGTGTGGTACGTATGTTTGGTAGGTGGTCCTTCATATGCTTTGGTAATGTGGTCAATTCGTATGTTTGGTAGGTAGGTCATCCATGAATGTTGGGTGTCAATGTAAGGTTTTATGTAATGTTTAGGTGGATTATCTATCAGAGGTGTTGTGTGTTGAGTAGGTGGATGGACTGTTAAGTCATGATTTTATGGTGTGTGGTACGTATGTTTGGTAGGTGGTCCTTCATATGCTTTGGTAATGTGGTCAATTCGTATGTTTGGTAGGTAGGTCATCCATGAATGTTGGGTGTCAATCAAAGGTTTTATGTAATGTTTAGGTGGATTATCTATCAGAGGTGTTGTGTGTTGAGTAGGTGGATGGACTGTTAAGTCATGATTTTATGGTGTGTGGTACGTATGTTTGGTAGGTGGTCCTTCATATGCTTTGGTAATGTGGTCAATTCGTATGTTTGGTAGGTAGGTCATCCATGAATGTTGGGTGTCAATGTAAGGTTTTATGTAATGTTTAGGTGGATTATCTATGAGAGGTGTTGTGTGTTGAGTAGGTGGGTGGACTGTTAAGTCATGATTTTATGGTGTGTGGTACGTATGTTTGGTAGGTGGTCCTTCATATGCTTTGGTAATGTGGTCAATTCGTATGTTTGGTAGGTAGGTCATCCATGAATGTTGGGTGTCAATCTAAGGTTTTATGTAATGGTTAGGTGGATTATCTATCAGAGGTGTTGTGTGTTGAGTAGGTGGGTGGACTGTTGTCATGATTTTATATTGTGTGGTACGTATGTTTGGTAGGTAGGGGTATGTCAATAGGACTATTTTCATTGTAGTATGATGCTTTGGGAATGTGGAGTGTCAATCGACAGTTGTGTTTGTTAAATTTTTGTGATCAAACAAGTGTTTTGTGTGTATTGAGTAGGTGAGTGGATAATCAAACGTCTTCGATGTAGAGTGTATGGTCAGTCTTGTATGTTAAGTAAGTGGTCTGTCAAATGAATTATGTGTCGGGAGGGGTGAGTGGTCTATCAAGAGGACTATGTGTTGGGTAGGCGAGTGGTTAACCAAGTGTCTCACGTATAGAGTAGATGGGGTTCTATAAAGAGACTGCCTTTTTGGTAGTGTGATGGTATTTTAAGTTATGTCTGTAGAGTGTGTGGTTGGTCTATCAAAGGTTTTATGTTTGGGGAAGGTGGGTTGGTGTATCAACATGACTCTGTGTTGAGTATGTGGGTGTTTAATCAAACGTCTGTGTGTTTAGTAGGTGAGTGGTCAATCAAAAGTCTTGTATGTAGAGTGTGGTTAGTCTAGTATATTAAGTAGGTAGGTGGTCAGTCAGATGTCTTATGTGTTGGGAAGGTGGGTGGCCTATCGAGGGTACTGTGTGTGTTGGGTAGGTAGGTGGTCAATCAAAGGTCTTGTATTTAAGGTGTGGTTAGTCTAGTATATTAGGTGGGTAGATGGTCAGTCGGATGTGTTATGTGTTGGGAAGGTGTGTGGCCTATCGAGGGTACTGTGTGTGTTGGGTAGGTAGGTGGTCAATCAAAGGTCTTGTATGTAAGGTGTGGTTAGTCTAGTATATTAGGTGGGTAGATGGTCAGTCAGATGTCTTATGTGTTGGGGAGGTGGGTGGCCTATCGAGGGTCTGTGTGTGTTGAGTGGGTAGATGGTCAATCAAAAGTCTTGTATGTAGAGTGTTGTTAGTATAGTATATTAGGTGGGTAGGTGGTCAAATGTATTATGTGTCGAGAGGGGTGCGTGGTCTGTCAAGAGGACTATGTGTAGAGTGTGGTTAGTCTAGTATATTAGGTGGGTAGATGGTTAGTCAGATGTCTTATGTGATGGGGAGGTGAGTGGTCTATCGAGAGTACTGTGTGTGTAGGGTAGGTAGATGGTCAATCAAAGGTCTTGTATGTAGAGTGTGTTTAGTCTAGAATATTGGGTGGGTAGTTGGTCAGTCAGATGTCTTAGGGATAGGTGATGGATAATCAAGGGTCTTATGTGATGAATAGGAAGGTGATCTATCAAGAATGTTGTGTGTTCTAGGTTCTCCGTGTGTTTGGGTCTTTGGGAGTGGTGTATATACATTTTCTGATCGAGTATATTATAGTCAAAAGAAACCAAACTTTCTTACTGTTAATACCAAAGTTTCTACAATAGACACATTTCAACTAACTATTCGTTTATTTGTTTAATGTGCAAAGAATCAATAGCATCAGGTTTTGTTAAAATCAAGCTTAAAATGGGAACATTATAGAGAATTTATTCCTATTGGCTACTTACACTTTGCCAACTGTTTGGAGTCAACTAAATAGCTATGTAGGTTAAACAATTAATTTACAAGTGTTACATCAGTTTTGTACGTTGTTTTAAGCTCAAACTAAGTTTTTAAAGGTTTCTATAAGAGTATTTTAAAGGAATGTTTAATGTTTAGGACAAATATCGTTGTTATGACACTGCATTTTATTGCTTTTAGGGAATTATAACATATTTTGTACACAAATAACCCTATTTATGGACATTTTAACTAAATTTTAAGGGGTTTGGGTTCCATGTCATAGTTTCTCTGACTATTGTGTTGTTAATAGATCATATATCAAAGGGTCCAGCAGCCTTAGTTAGTAACAAAGACTACACTCGTTCATCTAGTTAGTAACAAAGACTCGTACATCGTTCATACGGGATGTAAAACAATGCTTATGGTAATGGAAGCGGATGTGATAACAGCCACGGGTTGACCTTTGAGGTCAAGTGATGTGATAACAGCGATAAAGCTCGGTCACCGTACACCAGTAGGTCTCGTATGTAACAAATAAATAAAAATAAAAAAAGAAGTAAATAATTAATATAAATAACAGCTGTCCCTTGATTTTTAATTAAAACGTGTATTGTGGGTTGCCTAGAGTGTTAAGTAGGGGCTTGAGGATGATCTGTGATTCGATAGATAAGTATAGGTAACAGTGTAGGAAGCCCAAAGCTAAGAGCGTGTGTTAACTGTGTATTTGTTAAAATTTGAGAAAAATTAAATAAGTTGTCTAACAGTACGTGTGAGAAAGATTAGTTGTAAAGTAGGGAGGTAACCAATCAGAGCGTGGCATTTGGGTCTGCGCCAGACCAGCAGACGATGTGTACGAAGGTAGCCGACGGTCGCCGGAAGTACACGAAAGCATTTTATATAGTACATATGTAAATGGCCGCCATCTTTTGCATTTTATATAGTATGAGATGGGGAAGGTTAAGAGTGTATTTTTTATAGTATAACGACCGAATTTTAGAAGGGGAATTACCACCAGGGACTTCCCTTCCAAAGGCGCCATGTTTTCGAAAGGATGCACTAAGTTTTGCCACCAGGTGCGCTGCGATCGGGTTGAGCACATAGAGTAGAGTAACAAGGTGCGCATGCGCGCCCGACCAGCAGACGACGTGTACGAAGGTAGCCGACGGTCGCCGGAAGTACCCGAAGGGAAAGGTCGCCATATTGGATGAGGAATTTTGGGAGGGAATTTTGAGGAGGGAAAGACGTCATATTGGACAAAAAAGTTCATTTTATATAGTCTAACATGGAAAAAGGCATCATATTGGACAAAAAAGTGAAGTTTATATAGTTTATCATGGAAAAAGACGCCATATTGGACAAAAAAAGTGAATTTTATATAGTATAACATGGAAAAAGACGCCATATTGGACAAAAAAAGTGAATGTTATATAGTATAACATGGAAAAAGACGCCATATTGGACAAAAAAGTGCATTTTATATAGTATAACATGGAAAAAGACGCCATATTGGACAAAAAAGTGCATTTTATATAGTATAATATGGGAAAAGACGCCATATTGGACAAATAGTGCATTTTATATAGTATAACATGGAAAAAGTTAGGTTAAGAGTGTATTTTATATAGTATAACATGGAAAAATTACTGAATTTTATATAGTATAACAAGGTTAACAGTGCATTTTATATAGTATAACAAAGAAAAAGTTAGGTTAAGAGTGTATTTCATATAGTATGATGTGGGAATTTGGAGGGAAATTTGGGAATTTGAGGTTAGGAAAAGTGAGGTTAGGAAATTTGGCGGGAAATTTGAGGTTAGGAAAAGTGAGGTTAGGAAATTTGGCGGGAAATGGGCGCCGCCATCTTGGATCCGTTTCCGGCCGCCATATTGGATCCGGTTCCGGCCGCCATCTTGGATCCGGTCACGTGACCGCCGCCATCTTGGAAAACTCAAAAAAAGTGAGTCTAAAACCATCAGAAAACTACTACTACTACTACGTGGTTCAGATTCTACGTAAAACTGTAACGTTCTTTACTTGCCCTATATATTTGGCTATTGATGCATGGCAATATCTAAGAATTATTTGACCTTAGTAACAATGACTACAGTCGTTCATCTACACTCATTAACAACTCATCTTCACCCATAAATTACAAATAAACGTCTTAATAATGAATAATCCATTAATAAACCGATCTCCTTGCTACATTCTGTATATGGTTATTCATGTATTAAATTTATAAGACCATTATTCAAAATGAGAATAACAGCTCAATCAATCACATAAAAGTACAAGACTACTAAGGTGTTTGTCCTTTTATTCGTGTAACTGGCCGAGAAACTAAAAACATAGGCAAGAAGTTCGTAGTTACGCATTGCAGCTGGCTCATTAACTGTTATTTACGAACACCTCGGAGACATCGTGTACTACTACCTTAAGCAAAAACATTATTTATGATTATTTCTATCAGGGTTATTTTCAAGTCCTTCTCAGCTTCCTATAATTGTCTCTAATTGTGTTTGTAATTTGTGGCAGACAAACTTTCTTGACACTTAAACTAATTATTTATTTTATTGCCACTGCTTTTTTCTTTATTAGTATAAACTGTTTTTATCGACTTCAAAATATAATTTATACGTAATAATTGCTAAAATAACGATGAATGAATATAAATATATAATAATCAGTAAACATAAATTAATGGGGTTTTATTTTTATGAATTGTCTCAAGTGACTTTTCATAATCGACTTAAAAAAAGCACAACTTTTTGTCAGTTAATCTTTTATTTGAGAAAAATAACATTAAACACTGTACATCCTTATAGATAACACACGAAAATTATTATTTCTTTTTTAATGTGCAAATGATGTACTGCACAAGGCTCGTCTAACCTTTATTCAAAGTTGCACTACAGCACTTTAGCTTAGTGAGCAGACTTATGTAGTGCAGCCCTAGCTATCCCACAGACTAAAGCACACCTGGGGGCCGTAATACGAACTAATGGTCCTAGGCAAAAAGCAATGCTACCTGCCTCTCTAGCCTCACTGATAAATAGTAACTTTCATCGAATATATTTGTTGTAGTGATTTAGCCCATAACATCTGTGTTTTTATAATAACTATAATTTGATATTAAAATATACTATTATAAAAATTTGCGATAAAAGATATACTAATATTTTTATCAAATAAAACTATAACATGCAGACAAAGCCGTCAAGCGACATCGAGAGTGGCTGTTCCTTTGAGGGGGGACCAGTCGGGATGATTGGTGGTGGTTTGGAAGTCACCCTTTTGCCTTTGGCCCCCCGTGAACTGGCTATAGTAGTGTAAACAATTACATACCTGTATTATCATATTCAATATTAATTAATACGACACCGATCATATATAAGTGGACGAATATAAGGGGTGAACGAGTGCAGATGAACGAGTGTAGTCATTTTTACATGAAGTACATTTAATAGCCAGGGCAACTAAGGAAACTACACCTTTACGTGGAATCCAAACCACGTAATAGTGAAATGATTTTTAGATAATTTACTTTACCCAATGATTGTTAGCTAAACATTGACTATCACACAACATTGACACAGCAAACTTCTTTATTAGATTACATATCGGTGACAACCATTGAGAGGACGTCATGCTGGTATTAAGTGGACTGCGAATAGCACCTATCACCTATAGTTTCCTCAACTTTTTCCCCAAGTAGCTGGGTTACAACACTTTTCCTCTATTAAAGTTTCCTTATATTTAGTATATTTTTAATCCTTATGTATTGTATATAAGTCTAGTTTAGTGATGAAAACATACATTGTAATTAATTAATGATTAAAAGACACTTTAATAAGTCAAAAATAATAGTCAATAATTGTGATTATAAGTTAAAAGTAAACGTTGAAATGGTTTTATTTTTACTAGGCGAAGTTAGGCCTAAGGAGCTTTCTCTAACAGGTAACCTGAGGGCCAACGACTTAAGGGTGATTCCAATCCAACAACAGTGACCGATCAGGCGGGCTGTCTGTGAGGACGGGATCTCTACCACTTACCCATCCAAGGAACAGCCACACTCGATGTTGCATGATTCTATATCTTGTGATAAAGTTGAGACCCTCCAGTCAAGGCTATTGAACAAGTTATTAAAAGCTCAGTAAATATTTAAGAAAAAGTGAGATTAAACTAGATGTAATTGTTAAGAAGAACCGTTTGTTAGTGAATACGAAACAACTATTAAAAATGGAAAATATGTTTGTTAGTTTGTTAAAATGTATTAGGGAGTGTTGATATATTTTTATAACAAGGCTAAACTTTGCATTAAAGTGACCTTCGTCACGGTTTCATAATAATAAGTAGTTCTGAAAGCAATATTTTACCCAGCTTTCCTAAAGGGTTACGCAATTATTTTTACTTATTTTGTCGTGTGGGAATATAATTAATAATACTTACTAAACCACACATGTAATAAGCAATTAATCATTAAAAGCGTCCTCTAGAGTAGTTTTTGTATTATATTAGCTAGACGTAGAACTGCTAGTTTAGGAAACAATAATATGGATACCATGTTGCTTTATAAAAGAAAGTTAAATCATGTAAATATTTTGAACATCAAAAGATAATTATTGGACACAACAATTTAATAGTACCCGTGGGAATAGTTTGTGAGGGCACTTCGTGAACACGCAACGCCCGCTTTAAATTATCGATATAATAACCGAGTGAATAAAACTTAACCTTACAAAGATAAATTTAATTTTAGCAAAGTTCAACATCCTCTTAAAGGTGTCGAATTTAGTTCAAATAGTCGTATTTAATAGCAGTACTGAAACTAGAGATAACAAATATTTAAATTAATATTGAAAGCAGAGAAAACGTGATTTTAAAAAAAATTTTTAACATATAAAAAAATTATAATAAGAAAAATACTAAAAATGTCATATGACGTTTACTTCAGGAGCATGGGTGCAATTTTTTACTTGATCTTTATTCTTGTTGAAAGGGAAAATGAGTTGCTTTGTTTTCGAGAAACAATTAACAATATTAATCCTTCTTTTACTACATTAAAACAAATATTTATAAATCTTTTTCACACGAATATCAAATCGACTTATCTAATTATATCTCATTAACAAAGAATTAAATTGAATTAGCTGTGAGATATTTAAAAGTAACTAAAGTTAAAAATTCCCGTTTTATGATTATCGAGCTATCAACAGTATATTAGATTGTTTTGTATATTGTATACCATCGAATTTCCATTTTGATTCATTGAGGTCAAGATAACGGAGTTAAGCAGCATCGAGCGTGGCTGTTCCTTGGATGGGAGACCGTTTGAACGATCCCGTCCTTGCACGCAGCCCGCCTGCCCGGTCACTGGTATTGGTTCGGAAGGGTTTTCCCCAGGTTAAGTGTTAGAGAGAGCTTCTTAGTGCCTGGTAAAATAAGAAAATCTTTAAAATTTAACTTTTAACTTTTTTAACAGTACATTTCCCATTCACCTAAAACACTAAGCCATTAGTACGCAAATAACTATCTGCACTTGTTAACAATAACTATCCCGTTCATTTAATACATTATACTCTAAATATGAATTGCTAAAAAAGGTATTTGATAAGTTCTACCATTTACGCTAAACTATATCAGTTGTAATATAAGATCATCTAAAGACAAATTATAGCTGGGACGCTTTAGCAATGTGGTGAAACTATTTAATCAATAATATATTTTCAGTGGTATACTTTAAAACATAATTAACCTTTTTAAACTTTGAACTATAAATCGGATGAATATAACATCTATATATTCTTTGAATGTCACTACATGTCAAAAACATAGACAGAAAATAAATTGGTTGACTAATCTTAACTCTTAGACATTCAAGTACTAGGATTACAAGGGAATGTTTTCCTTTTAGTTTTTCTGCAGCAAAAACACAACAGGATAAATCAACTGTCTGTGTCAGGGAATTAAATGATTTAAATAAAATTTAACCAAGTAATACTACAAGATTACTTACTGCCTATGTAACCACGACTTTCATAATTAATTATTCTGATCATTTAATGTCACTTCTTAAATATCAGAGAAATATCTTTAGCGAGATTCTACTTTTTCCATATACTTAATCGTATTTTAATCAAGAATGCATTTTGATTTGTTATAGCCTTCGGAATATTTATATCTCATGACACTACGTAGATGAATTTAATTGTATGTAAGCTTAAGACACGAATTATACTTGACATGGGACAAATTTATGTTAGTAAAATAAATTATCTGAAAAAAACTTTCGGTATATTGTTTCGTAAACAAAAAGTCATTAAGTTATGTCATTCTCAATAAATAATAATTGAAATTAGCTAATAGGTTACTTTCGATGTATCAACTAGTTATATAATATTATGTAAGTTTTATATATAAATTAAAGAGATAATATCCTGAAAATTGTTCAATTTCAATTAAATAAGACAGTATGATAAAACATTAATGTTACATCAGTAGTTTATCGCTAAACTAATAATATTAAAAGTAATTAGCTAACCATTCCCTACACAATAATCGTAAACTAAAATTACATTAAATGTTAGTAATCTTAGAACGCATGTACGTCAAGTGCTGTAAAAGGTTCATGCTGCTCTGTCCTGTGGTTTTAGAGGATTACTCTGGCCTGGTCATTTATGCTGAACATGGACAGCGACTCTTGGAGTTTGGATGAACAAAGCCTGATTAGGTTCCGAAACACGCGCTTGATCTGGGTGCAGTCGACTTGATGGCGTAGTTCAAGAGCACTCGGTAAACTAAATTGGTCACTGGTCAGTGACCCATTTATATGAGGTTTAATACTTTTTCTGTTTTGAAATGCAATTCAACACTTTATATTATTATCGTTTTAATATCTGTAGAGGCTGTCGGCTATGTTGTTTAAAGTTAATAGTTAGAGGTTGTCTGCCATGTTGTTTAAAGTTAAGAGTCAGAGGCTGTCGCCCATGTTGTTTAAAAGAGTCAGAGGTCGGCCATGTTGTTTAAAGTTAAGAGTCAGAGGTTGTCGGCCATCTTGTTTATAGTTAAGAGTCAGAGGCTGTCGGCCATGTTGTTTTAATGCCATAAGAACAATGTTATTTGAGAATCAATATTTCTTTATTATTTATTGGCCGAAATCTATGTGTATTGTGTCATTTTAAACTTTATCTTATTGTGAATTGGGTTTTCTTTTGATATTTTGAATACACTCGTTTGTATATTTTTAAATAGATGAAAATAAAAGTTTAAAAATAACAATTTCATAGATTTTTTCTAAAAAACTAATTACGAATTTACAAAGCGATTTCAGCGTGCAACTTATTTCTTAATAAAATGCAATTCGTTTGGTAAACATCCATTGAAGGATAGCTGATTAATTTGGATACACGTGATTGTATGTCCGGTTCAAAATTAACATTGGTCTTATACATGGGATTAAAACCAACATGGCCGACAGCCTCTGACTCTTACCTTTTAAACAACATGGCCGACATCCTCTGACTCTTAACTTTAAACAACATGGCCGACAGCCTCTGAATCTTACCTTTAAACAACATAGCCGACATCCTCTGACTCTTAACTTTAAACAACATGGGCAAAAGCCTCTGACTCTTACCTTTAAACAACATGACCGACGGCCTCTGAATCTTAACGTTAAACATCATGACCGACGGCCTCTGACTCTTAACTTTAAACAACATAGCCGACATCCTCTGACTCTTAACTTTAAACAACATGCCCAACAGCCTCTGACTCTTACCTTTAAACAACATGACCGACGGCCTCTGAATCTTAACGTTAAACATCATGACCGACAGCCTGTGACTCTTAACTTTAAACAACATAGCCGACATCCTCTGACTCTTAACTTTAAACAACATGGCCAACAGCCTCTGACTCTTACCTTTAAACAACATGACCGACGGCCTCTGAATCTTAACGTTAAACATCATGACCGACAGCCTCCGACTCTTAACTTTAAACAACATGGCCAACAGCCTCTGACTCTTACCTTTAAACAACATGGCTGACAGCCTCTGAATCTTAACGTTAAACATCATGACCGACAGCCTCTGACTCTTAACTTTAAACAACATGGCCAACAGCCTCTGACTCTTACCTTTAAACAACATGACCGACGGCCTCTGACTCTTAACTTTAAACAACATGACCGACGGCCTCTGACTCTTAACTTTAAACAACATGACCGACGGCCTCTGACTCTTAACTTTAAACAACATGACCGACAGCCTCTGACTCTTAACTTTAAACAACATGGCCAACAGCCTCTGACTCTTAACTTTAAACAACATGACCGACGGCCTCTGAATCTTAACGTTAAACATCATGACCGACATCCTCTGACTCTTAACTTTAAACAACATGGCCAACAGCCTCTGACTCTTACCTTTAAACAACATGACCGACGGCCTCTGACTCTTAACTTTAAACAACATGGCCAACAGCCTCTGACTCTTACCTTTAAACAACATGGCCAACAGCCTCTGACTCTTAACTTTAAACATCATGACCGACAGCCTCTGACTCTTAACTTTAAACAACATGACCGACGGCCTCTGAATCTTAACGTTAAACATCATGACCGACATCCTCTGACTCTTAACTTTAAACAACATGGCCAACAGCCTCTGACTCTTACCTTTAAACAACATGACCGACGGCCTCTGAATCTTAACGTTAAACATCATGACCGACATCCTCTGACTCTTAACTTTAAACAACATGGCCAACAGCCTCTGACTCTTACCTTTAAACAACATGACCGACGGCCTCTGAATCTTAACGTTAAACATCATGACCGACATCCTCTGACTCTTAACTTTAAACAACATGGCCAACAGCCTCTGACTCTTACCTTTAAACAACATGACCGACGGCCTCTGAATCTTAACGTTAAACAACATGGCCGACATCCTCTGACTCTTAACTTTAAACAACATGGCCAACAGCCTCTGACTCTTACCTTTAAACAACATGGCCAACAGCCTCTGACTCTTACCTTTAAACAACATGGCCAACAGCCTCTGACTCTTACCTTTAAACAACATGGCTGACAGCCTCTGACTCTTAACGTTAAACATTAGTTTACCTGGGCCTCCAGGACTGTGCGTGAACTTTATTCAACAAGTTAAGTACCAATCTTTGGATCTAATGGGGATGTGAGTCTAGTCCTCTGGAGCCTTAACCACTAAGCCGCAATGTAATTTAAACTGAGAGTTTTTTTTATATATTTGAGTAATTTTTGATGCTACTAATTCATTTGTAACTATTTGCATATTATTCTATAAACAGTTTGTTAACAATATACTGCAATGTTTAGCGGTGGAATATTTTAATTTCATATAAGAACTTGATAGACTTCAAAAACAACGAGATGCAAGAGATTAATATTCAGGGAATATTTTTCAGTTATAGTTTTCAATCACAAAAAACAGCTTAATTGTGAAAGTATATTACTTATTCAATTATGATAGTGAATCGGTGCTCCTTACTCTCATCCACAATCACTATACATGTATAAAAGCCGTTCAGTAGGTCTAGATGACATTATGACGGTGAAGGTAACCAAAGTCTAGAGTGCCAATAACGATTTATCAATGTCAATGCTTACCCTCAAGTGTCTGATACTACCTCCACATATCAGTACACCAATATCAGTAGATCTCAAAAATACATATCACAGTTTTGCCGTAAAATGTAAAAACAATTAAAATATTTGCCTCTGATTCAGTGAGGTACATTATTAAAAGAAACTGCATATATATTCCTTTTGATTATATGAATAAGTTACAAAATCTAAAAAAAAAGAAACATATTCTACTATTCGCCAGCCCTTGTTTCTTATCGGGATGGTTCTTTATGATTGCATACCATTCTAATCATGGTTTCCTCAATACAAAAGCTCAGACTGGTGCTGTTCTACTCGACAACAAACCTTTATAGTCTAGAGAACACATTAAGTCTACTTTAGGGGTGTGCAGAGTAGTAGAAGTTAGTATGAGAGAGTTAGTAGAAATAACCTTTCACATTTCCCGATTAAATCCAAACTAGCTAGGAAAAAATTCTTCAAAACAAATATAAATTGTAAAAGTTCGTTCAGATTTTGTTCGACTTTAACAGTATAATTTGTTCATAAAAAGTTAGTTTCATCCCGTTCAAACAAACGTATGTACATTAATAAAACTAGCTTTATTGTTTTCAGTTTTTATGGTGAAATTTGAGTTATAATTTGTGATATTTAATAGATTTTATACTTCATATACATTATTTATTAACGTCTTAAAAACACTACAATATAAAATATGTCATCAACAAAACAACTTAAATGGATAGTTAAAAGCGATTTTAAGATATCTAAATATACCTTATACAAATATGATTAAATTAAATATTTTTCATTAATTTATTTAAAATTTATCTTTGAAATAATCATAAAGCTGGTATTTTATATGCATAACAAACTGTTTACTTGAACAAATGGTTTACACGTATTTTACTACACAATAATGCCAGTAAAGTATTTAATTTATTTCTTACTACATAAGAACATATTTCAGTTTGATAGAACAATTAAGCACACAATTATTTCCTTCGGAAGAAGAGCACATGTCCACCTACAAGTTCCAGGGTTTACAAACGCCCCTGGTGGTAACAGTTTGTTAACTTTACCTCCGCCAGGTGCGCTGGGTCCGTGGGATTACGACCGTGGACTGCACGCCTTGGGTTGTTTCCCTGCTTGTATGCTAATTTAGTATATACTATGATCTTATAACTAACTTGCCAGATATATGTTAATGAACATATATGACGATACTAACTTTGATACACAAACCTTTATACAAAGATTAGTTAATTCCAAATATTTCGTTCACTATTAGCTGTTTAGTAATGAATGAATATGTAAAGGGATATTGTGTACTTATATACATAGATACAGTGTGGCAAAAATGTTTAATCGGTAGATAAAGTATATAAATCATAGCTTCGCACTAAAATAAATATTTCTCTAAATTATTTTACTATACGATTTTGTATGCTTATTTATACAATTTTTAAACTGTTATAAAATAATTACTTATTTTACGAGGTGATTTAGGGCTTTAATGCCCTCTCTAAAACTTAATCTGGTAACCAACCGATTGACCACCACCGGCAGGTGAACTGCGTGCAAGGACGAGACCCCTCATTGGCCACCCATTCCAGGAACAGCCATACTCAGTGTTTCTTGACGCCGTTATCTTGCTGTAACCTCAAAGCCCTCCAATTAAGGCCACTAGTAATAATAATATGCGTAAAAAAGTGTTTTCTGGAAGTGTAAGTGTAAAAAGTACCTTAAATAGCTTTCCGGCGTACAAAATTACACATTTAATAAAACTAACTATAATTAAATTTAAATATAACGTTGACGAATACGTTTAAAAATAATGAAATGTTACAAACTAATATATTTCAAAGTAGAAGGAGCTTGCAGAACATTGTCTACATAACTACAACTGGAACGCATGCAGCCTTCTTCGTTGAACGGTTGGGTAACCAACATTAATTGTTTTGTCTTTGCAGTGAGTGTTGTATCAAAATATTATATGTATTAAGCTTTTAAAAACATAATTTGTTTGTTATGATTTCACTCATCCATTCAAATGGGCCTGAAGCCCATCAATGGATCAATGGATACGTGAACTTTCATCAACAAGTGAAGTACAGTACTGACTGTTAGCTCAGTTCGGGATTCAAACCTGGGAACTTACCCTCTGATGTCCATACTATTAACTATGAAAGTAAAATATAGTTTTTATTTTATTTTGTAGTGTTTAAGACGTAAATTTATTTTTTCATCCTAAGAGGGTAAAATAAAGAATGTGCTCTTTGAACAAAATTTAAGGGCCCAACCTTTTTGGGTTTTATAGCTTCCCACAAGGGTTTTTACCCCTTAGAAAACCCAATGGTTACTTAAAAAATCCCCCCCCCCCAAGGCTGTAATTTTTAATAAAAAAAATACAAATTTTACTTTTTAAAATATTTTAAATTATTATTTTTGAAAATGTTTTTTTTTTCTTTTTTGGACATTTTTTTCGTAGTTATGGTAAATTTTTGTTTAAAAAAGAATGGTGGGGGTTGGGGTTTTAAAGATCGGGGGTGTGTAAATTTAATAAGAATAATTTGGGGTTGCCTTTTCCCTTGGAAAAAGCCGTTTACAAAATTTGCCAATACCCCGGGCAATTTTGGGTTTCATACGTTTTTTCGGGGGGTTTTTCCCAAAACCCAAGAAAAAGTTTTATTTCATTTAGCTGACTAAAACTTGTTACTCGTTCTTTTCACTCCCGCCCCAATAATGACCCAAAGACTTCTTATTTATTTTTTCAACATCGTTGGAAATCTTTAAAAGCGGGACGGGAATTCAGAGGAAATATTATGGAACTAAAATTTCTCCAAATAATTTTAAAAATAAAAAAATTTAAAAAAATACTCGATATTTTAAAAAAAATCAATTTTGGCCCTTTGGGTTTATGTTTTTCGCCTTTTAAAAATTTGATATTTTAAAATTTTTACGAAAAGGGACTTATTACAAAACCTTTAAAAACCCCAAAATCGTTTTGGGGTTTTTTCGGGGGAGGAAAAACGCCCTTTTCGGGTTTAGATATGTTAACTTTGAATATCCCGGCCTGTTCTAAAACTGTTTTTTTTTCAGGGGGAAGTTTTGGCAAAAAAGTTTTGTAAACAAAAACCCTTTCCCCAAGCGATATGCAAATTTAAACAAAATTTTTTTTCCCTTTTTCCCAACGAACATTTTTTTGCCAATCAAAAATTCTTCATTGCCTTAAAATTTTTAAAAAGGAAAAATTTCGGGGTAAAAAAAAAATTTGTTTTAAGGGGACACTTTTTTTTGGTATTTTTTTTTTTTGCTTTTTCTCTTTGCTTTTTGGGTTTTTAAAGGGGGGAAAACATATAACACCCAAATCAGGTTTGGGAAATTTGATTTTTTGGGAAAATTTTTTTCCAAACAGTCGTTTGTTGTTTAATACCCCCCCAAGTTTACTTTTAAGTTTGGTTGCAAGGCTAAAATTATTTATGATTGGAAACTTTTTAAAATAGGTACTTTTTTTATTCTTTGTGTAAATAGGAAAAGTTTAATTTTTAAAAGGGCCCAAAAAGGTTTACATTTTTAATTTAAATTATTGTTGGAAAAATTTCCCCTAAAAAAATTTCTTTTTTAACCGATATATTGATTCTATATTTTTTTGGTTTTGGTTTTTGTTTTTATGTATTTTTCCCAAAAAAAATTTTAAATTCCTTTATCAATATTTTTCAACGGGAAATTTGTACATTTAAAAAACCACATTGGGGAAAACTGGGTTTTGTATATACAGGTTATTTTTCCCATTTTTAAGGTATTCTCAAAATTTTAAAAAAATTTAATATAACTTAGCTATTTTTTTCGTTTTCCTTTTTTTTATTTAATACTTTAGTAAAAATTTTTAAAACTTTTTATAACTCAAAAATTAAACCCCAAAAAACAAAAAGTTTTAAAAAATATTTAGGGGAAATCAAATTTTTTTTTTGTGCCCGTATTTTTATTTATTTTTTATTTTTTAAAAACTTTACTCGAGAACCCCCCCCCAAGGGTATCTCTGCCTTGAGTGGGCGGGGGGGGTTTTGCTTTGGCTTCCAAACCCCCGGAGCTATCCCGGGCCCGGGTGCTTGCTCCCGGGTGGGTACCCCAACCCGGAAAGGTCTTGTGGGGTAGAACCCAAAATAAGAGAGTTTTACCAAACAAAAAGCTTTGTCGGGGCCTGAAACCCCGGATAGCGAATTTTGATATTGTTTTTTCCAAAACAATAACCAAGCCTCGGAAAGGGACGGGGGGTTAACGGACGTGAGGGAAAAACAAAAAAAGGATAAGGATTGGAAAAACTGAACCATCCCTTACGCTTTCGGGAAAAACAGAAAAAATTTGATAGGACGGATGAGGAAAAGGAGAATAGAAAATTCTGGGATTTGAGTGAAACAAAGTGGAAAGGGGCGGGGAAAAAGTAAAAGGGGGTTGAGGGGAGGGACATGGTTTTGTATGGAGGGGGAGATAAAAAAAGGAAGGGGTTTTAGCATTTAAGGGTTTTAATAGGAGGAAAAAAGAAGATGCAAAAGCAAAAAGGGGGGAGTTTATATCGGATTAAAAATGATGACAGTTAGGATTAAAAACCAAAAACAAGGAAATAAAAAAAAATGCAGGTGTATGCACCACGGGGAACGGGGGATTTTCAGAGGAAAAGAAAAGGAAAAAGAGTTTAAAGGGGAAAAGTAAAAAGGCCCAAATACGAAATGTAAATATTTTAAGGGGGGGTTTTTAAATGAAAAGGGTTGGGGAAACCGCAGAAGGGGTTTTTGAGGAGGTGTTTGGGAAATTTTTGGGTTTTTGGAAAACAAAAATTTTGGGAAAGGAAGAGGGACTGCTGGCATGTGCCAAAAAAAATGCATTGAAAAATTTGGGAAAATGGGAGATTTAAAAAGGGGGGGGAGCCAATAATAACAAGGTATTTTTTTTTTGGGATGGGATATTTAAAAAGGGTAATTGATTATATAATAACAGTTGGGAGAATGGGGAGAAAAAAATTCATGGATGTGAAGGTGATTCCAGCGAAAGGGGTTAGGGGGGCCCATAAAATTGTTGGTGGGGGTTTTTTTGAAGGGAAATAAAAAAAGGAGGGGAACGCCCAAAAAACCAGTTAAAGAAAAAAAGGGGATGGAGACTGCAGGAGGAGCGAAAAAGGGGAAGAATTTGGGGGAAATAGGGTTTAAAAAAGGAGGTTACCCAGAACAGAGGTAGGGGGGGTGGAAGAGGAAGGGAATGGTTAAAGGGGACCCCAATAGAAAAGGGGCACCCGGAAAAAAGGTATGTGGGGGGAAAAAAGGGGGGAAAAGAAGAGAAAAAAAAAACAAGTTGGGGGAATTTAAAAGGGGGAACAATTTAAAAAGGGGGGTAAAAGAAAAGAAAAAAAAGCATGGAGGAAGTGGGGGGAAAACCAGAGCGCAGGAAAAACCAAAGAGGAATTTTTGGAAAAGAAGGGGAATTGCAGAAAGGAATAAAAAAGGGAAACGAAAAGGGAAAAAAGGGAATGGGAAAACTTAAACAAAAAAATTTTTTAGGGGGAAAAAGCTTAGGACAAAAAAAAAAGATGTTTTATAGTTGATGAGGAACAAAAAGGGAGTGACAAAAAGGGGCCAAAAACCAATGAAAAATTTGAAAATGGGTATGGGGGGGGGGAGTGGAAATGAAAAAGTTTGCGGGAAAAAAAAAGGTATTTTTCCAAAAACCTTTTGAATGAAAACTATGGGAAGAGGGAAGACGAAAATGGGGGGCAAGGGGGAAAAAAAGGGGGGGAAAGAAAATAAGTTTTTTGGGGGAGATAGAAAAGGCGGTAAAAAAGGAGATAAAAAAGGGGGGGAAAACCCCCCGGCCCAAAGTGAAGTATATCAGTTTGGGTTTAAAGGCTTTGGGGGCAGGGGGTACATTGGTTAAAGGGAGAGTCTTCAAAAGCTTTTAATTGGGGGGAAGGGGAAGGTGCCTGACGATGGGGGGGAAAAGGTGAAATAAAAATTCAAAAACAAAAAGTGGGGAAAGGGTGGGAAGACTATGAAAAGAATATGGGGGAAGTAACAAAAAATAAGCCATGTTCCCAAAATTTTTGAAAAAAAAAAATTTTTAAACGGGATTAAGGACTTTGATAGAGGACCAGATAGGGGAGGGAACAACATGGGTTTGGGAAAGGGGAAAAAGAAAACGTTCGATTTGATTTTTGCGGGGGGGAAAAAAGGGTTTTAAAAAAAAAAGCACGGGGGTTTTTTCCAAAAAAAAAGTTATACTGGGGGTTTATAGATGCGATGAAACCCTTTGGGATTCTTTTTTAAGGGGAAAAATTTTTTTGGGGGGGGGGTTAGGGGGAAAAAAAATTGGAGTGACAGGGAAAATATGATAAAAATGGGGGGTTTAAGGGGTTTTTTGTTTTTGGGTTTTGCCGGGGTCCCAGGGGGTTAGGACTTGGTGATGGTAATAAAAGAAGGGTTAAAAGGTTTAAAGAAAAGGGCCCTGAAAAGGGGATTTTGTTCTTTCCCCGATTTTTTTTTAATGTTGTTATGGAGAAAAAATGATGAGGGAAATTTAAAAGAGGGGGACAAATGAAGAGATGAAGATAATGTTTTTTTGTGACAAATTTTTCTGTTGTGGGGGGGAAAAAGGGGGGGGAAAAAGGGGCAAAATACAAGAAAAAACTGGAAAAATTTGGGTGGGAAAAGGGGATGGGGGAAAGAGGGGGGGGCCTGAGGAAAAGAAAGGAAAAAAAAAAAAAAGTAAATTTAAATGGTAGTGGGAAAAAGGGACATAGTTTTGGAAAAGTTATATTGGTAGAGGGAAAAGGTATACAAAAAAAAAGGTGGGGAAAATTTCAAATACCTTGGAAGATGGTGTCAAGTGAGGGAAAAGAATGGAACGGGAAATTTTTTCCCCGATTAGGAAAGGGGAAGGGGGGAATTTTACGGAGGGTTTTAAAAACCCCTTTTGGGAAACAAATTTTGGGGTTTCCAAGGGGGGCCAAAAGGTAATGTTTTTAAAGGGAATTTTCTATAGGTTTATTTTTTAATTTTTGCGGGGGGCATGGGGGATGTCAAAAAAGGGGAGTGGAGTAGAGTACAGGGGGGGGGGAAATGAGGTTTTTGGGAGAGCAAAAAAGGGGAAAAAAATCAAAGGATAGAATTGGGAATAGGGGAAAATAAGGAAGGAGGTAGGGGAGGAGATTTAATAAGAGAAAGAGGGGGAACAAGCTAGGTTGAGGTGGAAAAGGGGTCCCCGAAAAAAAAAGGATGAGGTAGGGGGTTTTTCCCGGGGGAAAAGTTGGAGGGAAGGGGAAAAAGGGGGAGGGAAGGGGGCCCCAGGGGAAGGGCCCAGGGAAGAAGGGGGCGGGAAAGGAGTGGGGGAAAAGACTTTGGAAAAAAAAAAAGGGGGGGGGTGTGGGGGGGGAAGTGGTGGGGAGAGGGAGAGGGGGGAGGGACAGGGGAGAAAAGAGGAGAGGCTTGGTGCAACCCGCCCCGGGGATTGACTGGCCCGGGAAAGGAGGGGGTAAGAAAAGTATTTTCGAGAATGAATAAAGGCAAAAAAAAAAGTATGGGGGAATTTACAAAAATATTCCCCGAAAAAAAAAACTAGTGAGTTTAAAAATGAATGCTAGTTTTTAATTGACTTTTGGGAAAATCATTTTTTAATTGTTCCAGCTGGAAGAAAAAATTTTTAAATTGGGGTAAAATAAAACACCAAAAAGTAACGATGTTTTTTAATTTTTTTTTACTTTACAGGGTTCTGTTTGAAAAAAAATTTGTTAACCTTTTAACTACCGTGCAAAATTTTCCCAAATTTTTATTTTTTAAACCACTTAAAGATGTTTTTTTCCATTTGGGAAGGCCATAGATAATTTTTTTTTAAAAATTTCCCCAAAAACCCTTTAAATTTTTTGTTCTTTTGTTTTTAATCTTTTGTTTTTTTGGATTAAAAGCCTTTATGTAAAATAAATTTTAAAATTAATGAAAAAACCAAAATGTTTTTTTTCTTTGGGCACCCCCCGCCGTCTTAAAACCACTGAACTTTCACGAAAGGAAGGTTTTTTAATTTCCATTTTTTTTCTTTTATCTTTAAAATTTTAATTTTTTTTCCCAAAGAAAAAACGGGGTTATTTTTTTTTTTTTTAATTGTTTTTATTTTTTCCGCCCTTTAAAGTGAAATTTTTGGGTACACGGGAAAATTGGGGTTTTAAACATTGTGCAAGTTCCTTCTTGGGGCAATACCATATAATAATATAAAAATCGTATAATAGGTTTAAATATTTTTTTTCATTGAACTAAATCTTTTGGGGAAAAATTTCCAAAAGAAAAATTTAAATCATATTATGAGATGTTCCCAAGGAACTCCTTTAAAAACCCAAAAGGGGACGGGGAAGCAAACTTCTTAAAAAGCACAAAAAATTAAAAACAAAACAAAATAAATTTTTTATTTAAAATTAAAAAAAAAAAAATTGGTTTTTTACTACAAAAGCCCCCCCGTACATGGTGTTGTAAAAAATAGAATTTTTTAGAATCTTCAAATTGGGGGAAAAAAAAAGTTGAGAAAATTTAAAAGGGTTTAAAAGTCAGTCGGGGTCCTTAACATAAAATTTGCAAATTTTATTGGGAAAGTTCACCAGAAATACTGAAAAAGGCAAAAAGAAACCCATATGAAAAGTTATTTATATCTTCCCTTAAATGATGCCAAAAAATATCGTAAAAAGTAGAAAAATTAAATAACTAAGAAAGTTAAAAGTTTTTTTAGTGATTCATTTAAAAAAAAGTTATTGTAAAAAATGAATTTTAAAAAGACCCTTATTATCACCAACCATAAATAATTTGGGGTTGGGGAGGCAAGTTAAAACGTAGTTTTTTTTACTCTGTTTGTTAAATTTTTGGTTTTACAAATTTTTAAAATTTTAAATATAACTAGGGACACCCCTTCACGCTTTTTTTTATGCCATCCCCGTTTAATCGTACGGTGTTTGGGGTTGCTCGGCCCCGGCCCCCGGGCCCGGTTTAATTTTTTTGAGGGGCCTATTGGTGGAAAATCCGTAACTTTGAATAAAAAAAATATTACAGAAAAATGCCCTTTTTTAAAAAAAATTTCAAAAAAAAAAAAGTAAAATAACGAAGTTTTATTAAGACTTTTACTAAATTTTAAAAGCCCTTTTTTTTTTGGGTTACTGGAAGAGGACGGTATTGCCCTTTGTTTTTGAGGTGTGGGGGGGAAAATTGCAGGGGGACTTTTTACTCCTTAGTGGGAAAAAGTATTGTGGGAAAATAAAAAAAAAAGGGTTTTTAGGGTTTTTTTTATATATAACAACATTGTTTTAAAAGTTTATGACGATATTGTATTTAAAAGCAAAGAAAGGTGTTTAATTTAGTTTGCTTTCTTTGTGGTTTTGTTTTTTTTTAAATTTTTTTTTAAAAGACAATGAATAGTAAATAAAATTTGTTTATATTTTAAGTCGTTACCCTAGTTAAATTAAATTAAATTTTTGATTTCTAAGACGGCGTTTGTAGAGATTTGGGCGTTTTTTAAAAGGGGGGGGGTGTTTTTGGGTAGATGAACGGTTTATTTTTTCAAATTGTTAATAAATGAGGTTTTGACCCCAGCTTTAGAAAGTATATTTATTAATAGCCCCGTAGGGCCCGGACAAATATGGGTTTTTCCGCTTTTTAAATGGAATCCGGAAAAAAAAGTTTCTATTGGTTTTTGGGTTTTTTCAGCTAATTGGGCAAAGGGCGATACTTTTTTTTTTTTTCCTACCAAAACATCCGAACCTTTACTACCAACCCCCATAGACACCACAGGGCCTCTCCAGTAGTGTCACGTCGATTGAAACCATTGAGCGGACGCCCCCTTGGGCTATATTAAGGGGGACGAGTATAGAAAACCTTTTCATCCCCACAGGGTTTACGCACTGTTTCCAACCCGTTTCCGCTTTTGGGTAAAAATATGATATTATTATATTTACCCAAAGCCTCCCGTAATTTCAAAATTTTTTTTGGGGCTTTAAATTAAGGGGGGGTAATATTTAAATTAAAGAGGAAAAAAGTTCCTTTAAACTCCCTTTTTATAAAAAAATCGTTTAAAAATAAGCTAATAAAAAAATTGTTATTCGGGTTTTTAATTTAAACCTTTTTTGGTTTTTAAAGGTTTTTTTACCAAAGTTGGTTTTTCATTTGGGAAGGGGGGAAAAAAACCCAAGGGCCCCTGCAGGCCCCCCCGGTCTTTAAACCCACGGGGCACCCGCGCACCTGGCGGAGGTAAAAATTAACTAATTGTTTCCAAAAAAGGGGGGTTTTGTAAACCCTGGAACTTGTTGGTGGAATTTTGCCCCTAATTCTGAAGGGAAAAAAAATTGCGTTTCTTAAATTTTTCTATCAAAAGGAAAATTGTTTTTAGGGAAGTTTTGTTCTCAGGTAGTTTAAAAAACCCAAAATTTAAATTCTTTTTCTTTGGGATTATTGGGTTTTGTTAAAAAACGTATTAAAAATTTTTTTTCTACATAAAAATTTGAACTTTTAAATTTCTTTGTACAAAGACAGTTTTTTAAAGGAAAAAAGTTAAAAAAAAAAATTTGGGAAATTTTATTTGAAAGAAAATTAATTTTTTGATTTTTATTTTCATCTAAAATTTAATTATATCTTCTACGTTTTTTTTTTGTTTTTTAAAATTTTAAATTTATTTAGTAAATTTGGGGTTTTTAGTATCGATAACCGTGTTCGAAGCAAAAAATATATTTAATATTTACATCATAGTCCCATTTTTTGATTTTTAAAAAATGGAAAAAAATATTTAACCCGTTTATAAAAATTTTTTTATGAATTTTTTGTTACCCCCATTTAAAAAAGGGTTTTTATTCCCAAAAAAAAACCCTGTTTTTAATGCCCATTCTGAAAATAAATTTGCCCTTTTTTTGATTTTTTTTTTATGATTTTCGATTTTAGTAGTTTACTTTTTTAAAATTTTTTTTTTTAAAAATTTTTTATAAAGAAAGCGTTTAAAAAAACTGTTTTTTTAATTTTTTTATTTGTTGTATTTTTTTTTTATATTTTTGTAACGAGTTACAAAACCCCTTTATTTATATTGGTTTTTTTAAACAAAAATTTACGATATGATATTTTAAAACCAAAAAAACTTTTTTTTTTTGTTTTAAAATAAAAAATTTTTTTGATTTTTTTTTTTTTTTTTAAATTTTTCCCCACACCGTTTTGGTTTTTTTTGTATCTTGATGGAATATTTTTTTATTGTACAAAATTTAAAATGGGTTTTAATTTTAACCCTTTTTCAGTACGGGGTTTCCTTTTTAAAATTTGAAGTTGTTCCTTTTTGTGGGCTTGGAAACGTAAATTTAAAGGGTTTTAACAAAAATTTTTGAAAATAGTTTTTAAAAATTTTTTTTCTTTTTTTTAAAAAGGTTTTTTTTTTATTTTTAAAAAAGGATTATTTTTTTTAAATTTGGTTTTTGCGTAGTTTATTGTTGTTTTTGTAGTTAAAAAATTTGAAAACCCCCTTTCATCATTTAAATTTTTTAATTGGGGAAATTTAGGGTTTTGGTCCCCAAATTTTGGGTTTTCGTTGGGGGAAACTTTTCCTTAAAGGGGCATTTTTTCACCTTTTCATTGGTTTAAAATTTTTTTATCTCCTAATATTTAAGAAAATCTCCTTAATATAAACCTTATTTGTTTTAAAAGGGGGTTTTTTTTGGTTTAAAATTTTTGGGGGGGTTTTGGGGGGGGTTTAAAATATTTTTTTTTTGTTGTTTGGGGAAATTGGAAATTTTTATTTTTTTAATTTAAAAATTTTTTGGGGGGGAAATTTTTTATTTCGGGGGGGGTTTTTTAAACTTAAAAAGTTTAATTTGGGGGGATTTAGGAATTTCTTTTTAATGTACAGAAAAAATTTTTTTCTCTCTGTTTTTTTCTTTTTTTATTTTTTTAAAACTTTGGTTTTTTTTAATCCTTTGTGTTTTTTAAAAATTTTTAAATGTTTTAAAATTTTTTTAAATTTTTTATTTGGTTTTTTAAATTTTGAGGTTTTTGAGTTTGTCCAAAAAAAAAAAAACCCTTTTTTTCTCCTTTGTTTTTTTTGGGTTTTTTTAGGGGGGCATCGTTCCTCCTCTAATACTGCTGTTTCTTTTTTGTACGGGAAAGAAGGGGGGAGGAAATGTTTCTTGTTTCCCGGGGAAATTTCCCCCGTTTTTCCCACAGGGGCCTTTAAAACCAAAACCCGGGGGCCCTAATTTTTCCTAATTTGGGTGGAAAGCGTTTTTAAAAGGCCGACCTTGTTAAGGTGGGTTGCGAAATACTTTTTCAAAAATTGGGGGGGGTTTTTTGGGGGAATTTTTAAACCTTAAAAAAAACACCCCCTGTGGGGAAAACAAAGAATTTCAAGTCAAGGTTTTTTTTTTTTTGCATTTATGTGACCCGTTTTTTTAAAATTTTGAAATGCATTTTTAAAATTTATATTATTGATTTGATACCTAGAAAACGTGTTAGTTATAAGTTCTTTAAATTCATGTTTTTTATTTTTAAACTTTGGGACAATCATGCACGCTTCGCGTTTTTCCCAAAGCGTTTACTAGCTGCCCCAAAATAATTTAAAAATTTTTAAAAGTTTTTAGGTTAAAATTTAATAAACTTGTTACAAATTTTGCTCACTCAATGAAGTTGATTTTTTTACTCTATTTATAGTATCAAAATTTTTTTATTTTAAATTTTAAAAGCTGATGAAAAAATTTTCACAAGAAGAATTTTATTCCCTCCCCTTTTTTAATTAATTTGAATTAAATTTAAAAATGCTGCTCTCTATGTTAAAACCCAACCCAAAATTTTTTTAAAAAAATTTTTAAAATTTGTTTTTTGCCAAGAGTTGGGTCAATTAAGTTAATCTTTTATAAGAAAAAACGTTGCAAAATTTGACGGGCCCTTTGTCAAAAAATCCCTTTGGAAAAATTTTTTAAAAAATTTTTACCCCTTTTCGACTTGGGAAAATTTAAAAATTTATTTTTTTTAAAAAAAAACATTTCATAAAAAACAGTCTTGTAATTTAAATTTTAGGGGAAAATGAGTTTAACTAAATGGCCCGATTGTTTTAATTTGGGAAAAACCACCTTTAAATTTGTTCTAAGGGAAAATTTAATGTACATTGTTTTTTTTAAAAAATAAAAACTTTTGGCAGGATTTTTTTTTTTTTCGGATTTTTTGTATAAATTAAAAAATTTGGGTTTTTAAAAACTTAGGATGTTTGATAATAAAAATAAATGCGTTGGGAAGGGGCTTTTTAATAATTAAATTAAATTTAAAAAACCTTTTTAAAAAAAATTTATTATTAAAAAATGCTAATTAAAAATTATTTATTAAAAACCCTCTCAAAAAAAACCCATAAATTTCGGGCCCTTTTTTCCTTATCAAATCCCAAATTTAAAATTTTTAAAATATTTTAAAAAATGTAAAAGAAAAATATTAGATGTATATATAAGGGAAGGTAAATCTTTATTTTTAAAAAAAAAAAAAAAACGACAAAAAAAAAGCTGATTTTTTATATTATGTTTTGGGAAAAAGGGTTTTCAAAATTTATTTCTATTTTTGTGATCTCCCGTTTACAAAGCTAAAACTAATCCAAAAAACATTTTTGGGGGAAAAACCTCATGTTCTACGTTTTTAAAATGGCAGTAAATGAAGACGTCATTCATTTTATGGCTCAATGTCCAATTTTAGTAGACGTCAGATTAAAATATTTTAACTTAAAGGAAATTTGTATAAAACAATTTGAAGTTTTGTTAATTGGAAGTCGGCTAAGTATGGAAGCACAACAGTCACTTGTCACTGGAGTTAACACTATAATATGTTTAATGCATAATTATATTAATGACATGGAATTTAGTCGAGTACCAACCGGACGGACGGCCGCAGCCATGCCCATAAATGCAATATTGCATTAAATAAATAATATAGCTTATAAGTTATAAAAATTCTATATGTAAAAAGTATTAATTATCTATAATATGTAATTGAGTTTAGTAAAGTTGTTTATATTTTGTGTAGCTACAAACGTTAATAAAGCATTTTCTCAGTTCATTTTCACTTAATTCATCCGCTCTTAGCTAATCCTTCTGTGAAATAGCACAGGGCCCTCTTTAACTAAGTGACCCATTGTTTGGATGTATTCACCGCAATCACATGGCTGATATAGTGTCAACACCAACTTATATATTTCCAGTGGTTACATCTGTCCGTGCTGGTTCGGAAGCGATTCAACATCGTCCATTTCTGCGAAGACAATGTTAGGTTTAGGAGATTTAGGTCCAACCCAAATACTAAACTGTTCCACGTCATAGTCCAGACAGTATTGGGCGAGAAACTTGATCTACTGAGCTGCAAAGCAGTACGTAGAGGTGGGTTTCGAGATTTTAGGCTACCGTTCTGACGTGGGAGATCCTGTGTAATGAGTAGGTTAGGAGCTTTCAAATTCTTATTTAATTCTTGAAGTAGCACCTCCTGATGTCTTATCTTAGGACGAGCTATATTGCACAGGACCGGGAGGTAGGGAAGTGAAGTTGCCATGAGAGTGCCACTTATAGATATCACAACCCTATTTAGTTGAAAATCAATCGCTTTATTATATATGCAATTTAATCATACGGGAGAACTGTATCCGGCAGCCAAATATACCAATAACCGTTTATTATAACCGTAACTATATATATGTTCTCTTTTTCTCTCAAGTATGAGACGCCGACAAAACGTTATGAATCTTTAAATTAAATATGACTGATTATATCAGTGTAAGATGAGTGTGGATGACCTGTGTAGTCTAGTTCTTAACTAAGTTCAACTTATACTCGGAAAGGGGCATTTAGTATTCCCAAGGCCAGGGCAACTAATGGATCTACAGCTTTATGTGAATTCGATCCAAGAAGTGATAGCATGATTGACAAGCCTGATACTCAGTTCTCTCCCCTACTAATCTAGAAATTTTACTATCACCCAAAACGGACACCCCAGACTT
The DNA here is from genome assembly GCA_035578905.1 of Stictocephala bisonia. Classification (NCBI taxonomy): domain Eukaryota; kingdom Metazoa; phylum Arthropoda; class Insecta; order Hemiptera; family Membracidae; genus Stictocephala; species Stictocephala bisonia. The sequence continues at coordinate 3,415 of JAQJVL010004236.1, read as the reverse complement.
CTCTAATAGTGTCGATACCGATACAACGATTGAGTGGAGTAGAGGACACATGACACTCATACTCTCCCATACACTTGAAAGTGGCATTGAACCACTCACCATCCCATTGTCGTACAAAGGGATTGACCTACCCACCTACCTATATACGACAGTGGTACTGACCCACCCGTACATGTTCAGTAGCATTTACCCACCCACATACTTTCCCATACATTTGTAGTGGCATTGAACGACTCACCCTCCTATTGTCGTACAAACAGATTGACCTACCCACGACAGTGGTACTGACCCACCCGTACATGTACAGTGGCATTTACCCACCCATATACTCTCCCATACACTTGTAATGGTATTAAACCACTCACCCTCACATTGTCGTACAAAGCGGTTGACCTACCCACCTACCTATATACGACAGTAGTATTGATCCACCCGTATATGTACAGTGGCATTTACCTAAGTACCTGTATAGAACCTATCACCTTCAATCTCTACAACACTCTGTCCTCAATTAGCTGGGTTACACAACATCTCTATTAGTGCCGGTGTCATGAGAATCACTGCTTTATTAAAGCAGTAACAATAAAAAAAAAAGTAAAACGATAAAAAAATTGTTATAAGATACAATTATGTTAGCTGTCAGTCAGGAAAATAAGAACCAGCTGATCAGCTGATCTGAAGCGATGATGTTTTTGCGAATCCATCACTGATATGGCGAATGCTGGTTCCAGACCGGAAAACCGGAACTGCGGACTGGGTCTGGTGGGAACTCAACCTTTAGGATTCCACTCAATCAATAATAACGTTGAAGAGAGCAATATAATAACGTAATTAAATGATAACAAATAGATAAATGAACAAAATAATAAGCTTTAACATTACTTAAATTTCGTTCCTTTTAAATTTCAGCAGTAATGGCTGTGGACTCTGTCACTTTATATTGATTCAGTTTAAATGCATTAAATATAACATCTAAGACAATACTGATACAACTATACATTAAGAAATGTGTGGAGGGGCTGAAAGTATCTTCATTAAAACGTTAAGTGATAGATACATTTTACAACATTATCGTAACACACTTGTCTTATAATGTCTTATACAAGAACAAGGTTGTTGTTATAGAAGTGTTTGTTATAAGGGCTAAACTGTTTAGTATATACATACTTATTTATTCATTTGTGACAGTGATGCGATTTGTGATCCGTTGTCATTATTTCAGTATCCCTTTTCCATGTTGTTACAAACTGTTATATCCCTTTTAATACCATATTCATACATTTTCTAGCCATAGAATGATTAATTACTTATTTACCAACTAAGCTGATTGCGTCCTTTTCAATTAATTGGAGATTAATCACGTCCATGATTTCCTATATATAAATACCGACTTCAGCTTGTGAAGTTGAAGTCAGGCATAAAATAAAATACACAAGACTACCTTTGTACGTGATTGGGTTGGTAGGAGGATCATCACCACTATAAGTGATTTTTATTTAACCTTTATTTAATTTACTTTAATCTAGAAACACGCATTATTAATAAACTGATCTTCAATAAGTAGGGTATTTTTACAATTACAATTTATTTGTGACTGTAATAGATACTTTCATCATAGATGTTAGAATAGCTTGCAATAACACGGGTTAGTTAATAGTTCCAACAGTTTAGAATGCCTAGGGAACAGTTTGTGGGAACATTTAGAGAACACACACGGTCTGGCTTAAATTATCGAGCTTGTAGTTTGTTGTGGTTCTATTTAACACGACAACCGAGTTAGGCATTCCTAGATTTACTAAAAAGCCTATATTTCGGTTGTGTTTCTAAGAGTGATGTTTTCAATAACACTCTATTTCTTAGAATTTAAATATCTCAACGAGAGAGTAGCAGTGTCAGATAAGCCAAACTGTGTAGTTTGTTTTATTTTTATTTTGTTTGTAAGAATTTAAATTTGATTGATATGTCTGGTGTGATATCTAATAACACACAGTATATATCAATCCTTACAATTGTAGAAGGCCTATTGAAATAAATTAGTAACTTGTAAACTAACATGTGTGACTTCGTTACATGGATATTTATTTCCTGTAAATACATATTGATAAAATAGCATTCTATATTTATAAATAATGAGAAGATAAAGCAGTAAATAACCTATTTAATTTTATTAAAGTGTGTGTTTAGTTTTTTGTGGATTTCAATATTAAAAAAATTTATTTATCAAATGTATAGAAAAATCTATAACTTTAATTGTATATTCTATTAAAATCACTTCGTATTAAAACAAGAACTTAGTCCATAAGTATCAAATAGTATTTTAATACATGATCTTTCAATTAGTAAATTGGCCACGTAGGTTAGATTCAATAGTAACTCATCGAAGGAGAAAGAGTGCAAGACTTTTTCTGACTTCCTTGAGTTGTAATGGAATCGTATTTAAAGACGGCAACAATTAAAATATCTTTAAAAGTAGTTCTTTGTAGGCTTTCTCTCGTAGACTTGTATGAATAAAATACAATAACTCCAAACAGTGCACTCTCCTGTGTCCTTAACCGATGGGGGGGGGGGGCCCAAGATGACGGTGTCAAGATTCCAGTGTGGTTGTTCCTTGGATGGGTGACCAGTGAAAGATCCCATCTCAGTACGCAGCTAGCCTGCACGGTCACTAGAAATGACAATTATACATTAAAAATAGTTATATCTGAAAGAATATTTTTTTATTTATTACCATAAATATTTAGACGTCAATATATCTGAATTATCAATATTTGTAAGTCGATATATTAATTAATGGTATCATCATTTCTTATGTAAAAATTTTACAAAAAGTTCAAAAAAAATGTTTCAATCCTTACCAAACTGGTGGTTTTTGGGAGCCACCATTAATCCTGTGATCCCCAGATTATGTGTTAGAGAGGGATATTAGCTCTAACTTCACCTGATAAAATAAGACATAATTTAAAAATTAGTTGAAATGGTTCCATAAGTAGTGGATTTAATCTTACTAAGACATTTTAAATTAATAATGTAACTCCTAGTATCGTAAGTGAGACATAGTTTAATGGTTCTTTTGGCTACGTTTCCCTTACCTGTAGAGCACATCAAAGACTCTCCAACCTTCACGTGTACTTGTCTCTTGATAAGTCCTGTGCCACACAGATTTCATCAAATTTTGCAATTGACTTGGACTGTAGAAGTAATATTGTAATTTTTCCTTATCCACACTTATCCACTTTGTAAAATTACTTCGTAAATTTCGTATGGTAACAAAATCTCAATGTGGAATGCTTTGTGTAATATTGATGTGTGCTTATAGGTATGCACGTATCTGAATGAGTGAACTGTATCCAGCTTTCAGATTTTAGCAGATTCCTGTAACTTTTTATATTTTAATGTTATTTGGCGTGGCTTCTAA